>JABUQX010140761.1:30000-37677 GCA_015478945.1 Trachelipus rathkii
GTTGAGCCATTACAAAAATCAATCGGAAATTTTCCGAAAAAGTTTCCCTTCAGTTCCATTAAAAAATTTTAGATTTCCCATTGGTACTGCAGGATCCCAAGAAATTTCCTATTGGACATTTTTTGCTAGGATCTTTATGGGAAGATGAAACCCTAACTAAATTAACTAAAATGTGCGTGACATCTTTGTATCTAAAAGTACTAAAATACAATAATAATTAATATCTATTATAAATAATACAACCCAATTTCAAGTTTTATCTTTAGTTATATAATATTGTTTTCTAAAATAACGATTTTAATTTCCAAAATTTTGTATTTACTATTTCAAACATTTGATCCTTTTTCCTTCAACAATTCGATACAACACACCAAAGTCGCGACTCATTGGCTGAAGAGCACTGATCTAAAGTATCCCAAGACCATTGGATGAACTTGTTCAACTAGAATGTTCAAATACTCGTTGGCATCATCTCGTTCATTAAAACTTGTGGTGGAACTAGGAGAATACGCAGGATATGCCCCCTCTCCCCATTTTATCTCCAAGCTTGAGGGTTAGAGACAGACAGTTAGTTTGGATTATAAACTGCCATGTGGGTTGGTCATTCATAATCACACTTTTGGAAATAACGTTATTGATATTTCATTGAACCATAATATTCTTTCACTCTTCAACTATCCATAACTTTTGATTTTTAAGACTTTTTTTTGTTTCTTTGCTTAGTTTCTGTGATTTAAGATTCAGCAAATGAGTTCGTCAATGAATGTTGCCCATGTTGGTGTTTCCTGAGGAGAGTTTTATGGAAACAAGGTCTTCAAGATGGTTATTGCGGAGCTGCGGTAGTTCTATGGCACTAGGACACGATTCTTGAGAGTTATCAACTCTCCTTGTTCTTCATGTTCTTCAGGTTTGGTTTTTGAATATTCATTCTTATTTACCATTGAAGTATGCCATTTGCTTGAATAACTATAATATATGTGAATGAATTAAGGAGACTTCTGCTTTTGAAGCAAATAATTTTCAATCATTTGTTACAAACACAATTGATATAAATAAGTATCACATTGACAAAGAATCTTGAAAGAAAAAATCATGAGTTATTGTAGACAACATGAATAAAAATTTTCTATATAATACTATGTCACATCACCAATTATTTTATTAGTACTTTTCGTTTATAGGAACCGTCGAGAAAATCGAAATTTTTAAGAAATGTTAAAATTTTTTGTTGTAAATATATTTAGCAGTCAAAAAATATTTTCAAAAAACGAAAGAAGCATTTAAAAAAAATATATTAATAAAATTGAAGAACACAACATAATACATTCAATCAGCCATAATCACAATTTTAGAACTGAAATTTATATTATGGTCAAGAAAATGAATCAACAATTCTTAAATGTACTAAATTAGTTTACTAATTTTGGCTATATAAATGCATGGCAGAGTACCCCATATCAACGGGAAGCGGAGAACTCCCCACCGTATCCTCTGACGCGTGAGAGGTGGTTATATATTAGACATTTTCTAATAGATTTTATTTTAATGCTAAAAATTTTTTTTATATATATATTGGTAGGAAAAGACGGTAAAAATTAATTACATTCTTAAAACAATGCTTTACCATTTATATTTTTTATTCTGTAGGAAATGATGTAATTATTAATTTAGCGTTTGGAGTGTGCAAGTAAAATAATTGAAAGTATGGAAAAAAAATTAATGAATATGAAGGTTAAATCGGGGTTAAAATCCATGTAGAGTGTTTCTAAAGTCCCTTCAATTCCCCTCTCTCTCTCTCTCTCTCTCTCTCTCCTCTCTCTCTCTCTCTCTCCTCTCTCTCTCCTCTCTCTCCCTCTCTTTCTCTCTCCTCCTCTCTCTCTCCTCCTCCGCTTCTCCCCTGTCCACCACCACTTCCTTCCATCCTTCCTTCTCTCTCTCTCCATATACTCTCACTCTCTTTCTAATATATATATATATATATATATATATATATGTATATATATATATGCTTTTTATATGTAATAATAATAATAATATGTATGTATGTATGTTTATGTATGTAATAATAATAATAATAATATGTATGTGTATGTATGTGTAATAATAATAATAATATGTATGTATGTATGTTATATATATATATATATATATTCTAAAGGGAAATCCTTACACTTGTTGACCTAGCAGCCGATGTTATAACTCTATACCTATGTAAAATCCTTTATATATATATATATATATATATATATATATATATATATATATATATATATATATATATATATATATATATATATATATATATATATATATATATATATTATATATATATATATATTTGATGTAATTGAAATACAAAGTTTACTTGCAAATCTAATATTGAGTAGTGAATTATCGTAACGATTCTTCACTTGAAGATAAACTCTACCCTCCTGTTCTTCTGAAGAAACTTTTTTGCATTCACTTTTATATTTGCGGCTATCATAAGATGACTTCCACTTAGGCATTTAAAAAAAGCTGCCAAACACATGAAAATTGCACAAAATGTTAAAACGTGAACGCCCCCGCACATTTAATTAGACACTAAGTATTAATACGAAACAGAGTCAAAACAAGCCTATTTCTCCATTTTATGGGTATTTTCTCTTTTTTTCCTAATTCCAAAATTTAATTATAATATTAGCATTATTTTATGTATTAATCAATATCTTAATTTTATGAAAATTTCTACACTTAATTACTGTATATAGAATGAAACATTTCTTTCAATAATGCTTAAATTTGTGAAATTTGGCCATGAAATAGCCAATGTGGCAAACCTGAACAGAATAGCAGATAAAAAAATTTTTTTTTTTTTTTTATTAAGAAAAACGAGAAAATTGAACGAATATTAAGACAGACCCCGAAAAAGTGTTTCAGCTCTAGCTCAAAATATTTGCTTGCTGTTAAGTTTCCACAAGCTTTCATAGTATTTTCGCCATGAATAATTTCATGCGCGCGCAACTGTTTACCATGGTAAACTTTTAAGAAAGTCAGGCGCTTGAGTTACCGCAAGCATCGTATTGACAAGCGAAATTTTTATTCACGTTGGCTGCTCGAGAATGCAAATTAAATATAAATTTTGAATTTATAACTAATAGAAGAGTTAGAAGAAGAATACGACATCTGTATCCTCAAATCACAGTATACTGACAATCAAAATTTTCTTATATTATTTTTCACTTAAGCATGCGCCGGATGCTAAGCAAGCAATAAGGATTCCCCTTTTATATATATATATATATATATATATATATATATATATATATATATATATATATATATATATATATATATATATATATATATATATATATATATATATATATATATATATATATATATATATATATATATACATATATATATATATATATATATAAATACTCAACTATATATATATATATATATATATATATATATATATATATATATATATATATATATATATATATATAAAGGTGGGCATTAACGCGTTAAAGCGTTAATCCGTTAATTAACTCGTTAATTTTTTCGTTAACTTTTAACGCTTTCGTTAATTAAGTAACGGACTATTAACAAGTTACATTTGTGAATTAACGTTAACGAGTTAAAATTTTCCCCCTACATCCGTTAACCGTTACATTAATTTACGAGTTTATAAAATATTTTCTTATCAGATTTTAAATTGTAGATTCGATTTCGATAACAGATATACTTTTTTTTCCAAAATTCTCCCCTCAATTGCTCAAAATGTGTTTATTCTTGCACGGTTATTATCTCGTTTAGTAATGTTTAGCGTGTTTTTCTTATACTGTATTCTCATTTCTTATTGGTTCGCTGAAGGAAAAAAAATAGTGACTGTTGCCCGTTCAATGAGTCATTAACTTCCGTTCATTACTTGAACTTTACTTCTTTGTGACTAGTTAGAAAAATATAAAGAAGTAGGAATAATAAGAGTTGTAATTTATAAAAAGAATAAATTTTTGCTTTACGATAAGCCCAATTTTCACACACACCCCTAAAATGGACATAAAATTCCGGATTTTCAGCCGATTTTGACCCTAGAAACAAACACCAAATTGTAGCTTTCTCTGACGTCTAATTCGTCGTTTTCGAGTGTTTTTTTTATGTCTGTAGTCATTGCTTTGGTATTTATCAATTTTTCAAAACTTATGTTTTTGACATTTGTCGAAACTCCTAAACTATTTTTGGAAATGACTTCAAACTTGAAATATACAAGATTGGACTATTATCTAAAGAGTGTAGGAACAAGAATTTTGATATTTGACCCCATATTCGAGCATGGTCGATTTTAAAACCTACTATTTTTTGGTTTTCAAATTGAAAAATTGGGATTTTTTTTTCTGTTTATCCGATCTGCATGAAATTTTCAGGACATTTGTAGTCAAAGAGATGCATTTTACTTATATAATTTCCTTGTATATGCAGTAGTTTTGAATTTGTTCTTGGAACAAATTTCAGAAAAAAAATTTGGGGAAATTTTTTTAAAAAATTTTCTTTTGAGCAATCAAAAAAATTATCTAAGTAAAAAAGGTGTATCTTGCCCGATTATACAAGCCCTGAAAATTTGATGTTGATCGGATAGTAGGAAAATATCAATATTTCACTTTTTTAAGCGTTTGAATTTTTTTTGAAAAAAATTTAAAGAAATATTTGCTCTGTGGTATCATGGTCCTGTTTGGATAACCAATGATTTAGACAATTGGCAGGCTCCCACCTTTTTTGCCAGACTCGAACACAAGCCCTTTCAAAGAAAATTTTAGGCTATTTCCCCCCAAAATTTTTTTTTCGAAATTTGTCCAAGAACAAATCCGAAACTACTGCATGCTCTAAAGAAGTGTTAAGTAAAAAAATGTCCCATTTTAAATATTGAAACTAAATACGAAAAAATATCCCAACTTTGGTTTGACAAAATGAGTTTTAATGACCAGTACTCAAATATGGGTTTGGAAAATATCAAATTCTGTTCCTGCTAGGCATGGTCCAATCTTTATTGCTATTCAGTTGAGTCATTTCAAAAATAGTTTAGGAGAACTTCGACAAATGTCCAAAAGCTATCGATTTGAAAATTGAAAAGCAAAGCGAAAATGTTCAAGGCCTGAAAAAAAACACTCGAAACGATGTTCAAGTCGGGAAAGCCACAGTTTTAATTGGTTATAGAGGTCAAGAATCGGCTGAAAATTCGAATTGCTATAATCCGACTGAGGGGGGTGAAGTGAGCTCAACCAGAAGCAAGGTGGAACAACCTTAAAGAGCTGTGGTTGGTGCATGTCTATTGTTGCACGGTATTATGCTGTGGTATTGGTGGTAAGATGTTGCTTTGGAGGTATTCTTTGTGAAGCGGCAAAGTGTCTTAGGGTCAAGTCAAAATTATTTAAGTTTGATTGGCTTAATATAATTATTATTAATATTGTTAGGGATACTATTATTATTATTATTATTATTATTATTATTATTGTTATTATTATTATTATTATTATTTTCATTATTGTTATTATTATTATGACTATTATTATTTATTTATTTATTTATTTATTTTTATTATTATTATTATTATTATTATTATTATTATTATTATTATTATTATTATTATTATTATTATTATTATTATTATTATTATTATTATTATTATTATAAAAATATATCTACAAATATATATATATATATATATATATATATATATATATATATATATATATATATATATATATATATATATATATATATATATATATATATATATATATATATGTAAACATAGATAATTTTCATTAAAATAATTAATTTGATATCTGCAATCATAATAAAAGAAAATTAACAATTATTATTACTATTCCTACATATTTTGAAGACGGTTAACGTTAACGATTAACGTTAACTTCCGTTACATTCTTTACCGATAGAAGCAGCACAAGGTCAACGTCGTTAATTTTGGTTAACGGCGTTAGTAATTATGTGATCATATTACTGACAGTCGTTTACTATCTGCAAATAGCCGCGACTCTTTACCCTAAAATTTAGACATTACCATTTTAATTAAATTTTACCTGCCCTTGACCTTTTGGGCCTTGACCCTTTTGGGCCTTTACCTTTTTTTGGGGCTTTACCTTTTTGGGACTTTACCTTTTGGGACTTTACCTTTTTTCGACCAACCCTTCCGTCTTCCATGGATCAATTTGGCCCCGGTGATACAGGAACCCTAGTTTTTGAGGAACCCTAATTTTTTTAAGGAACCCTAATTTTTTTGAGAACCCTAATTTTTTAGGAACCCTGAATTTTTTGAGGAACCCTAATTTTTTCGGCAACCTAATTTTTTGGCAACCCTAATTTTTTGGCAGCCCTAATTTTTAGCACCCTTTCGAAGATTATAAACTGGTGCGATCAGCAACCGTTGTACGCTATTACCCGCCTATTTTACGCCCCTATTGTTTTCGACCGTGGGCAATTTTTGCCCACGGTAATTTTACTAACCTTTAGGGGCTTTAGCCCTTTTTTTTGATGTCGTTACCTTGTTTGACCATGATATTTCGACCAACCTTTGGTCTTCCATGGGTCGAATTTTGACCCACAGTAATTTTTTGTCCTTCCTTTATGGGTCAATTTTATTTCCGGAAATTTTTTGGGTACCCTTTGGTCTTCCATGGGTCATTTTTTTTGCCCACGGTAATTTTCGATCTTCATTTAGGGGCTTCCGTGGTCATTTTATTACGGTAATTTTCAACCATCCCTCCTTTGGTATTCCATGGGTCAATTTGGCCCGGTAATTTTGAATAAACATTTTGGGGACTTAGCCCTGTTACCTCTTTACCTTGTTTGACCACGATATTTTCGTCCTCAACCTTGCCCTGCCATGGGTCAATTTTGACCCACGCTAACTTGATAGCTTTGATGGTTCCCAATCATCCGTAAGAAGTACCTAGTGATGTTCTAGTGTTCTATGAGTGATGTTAGATGGTGCCAGGTGAGGTGCCAGGTAGGGTGCCAAGTGAAGGTGCCAATGAGTGCCAAGTGAGAGCCAATGAGTGCCAAATGAGTGCCAAGTGAGTGCCCCATAGTGCCAACTGAGTGCCACTTTTTCAAGCCTTTCTAGCCTCCCCTGAGCCTAGAGTTAGCCTAATATGGGTGTCTACCCTAGGTAATAAGTTATGAGGAATCGATTGGTGTACTACAAGTTGCTAAGATGCTTCCTACTATGAGTTGAGTATTTTTCTAACACTTATGCCGCGACTGAATATATATCTAAAGAGTTACACAGTTGAGACAGGGCCCTGCAAACGTTTCAGAGTCGAGTCGCGTCTGCAAGTCCCAGCCCACCGCAGGAAACCGCCGCCGCGTGCCCGCAGGCCTGCCAATATTAACATATCGCGTGCGCCCACCAGGCATCAATTTCACATATCCGCCGCCGCCGCGTGCGCCCGCAGCCATACCACCGCGTACCCGCCGCCGCGTGCGTCCGCAGACCGCGAAATATTACCGCGCGAACGAAAATATGATATCAATGTAAACTATTCAAAGAATTTCTTTTCAAATATACTATGAGCCATTCATTTTACTACAATTGTACGAAATTTTATTGAAAACATATACTTTACATACCTTAAATCAGTAAATCAGTAAAATCAATAGAGGTCGGCA
>JABUQX010140762.1:0-14418 GCA_015478945.1 Trachelipus rathkii
ACGTTATTGATGTGAGGTTTCAGACATTTTGTTTATGTTAAGGTAAGAATGTATACTTGTCAACAGGAGAGAATAGAGAACCGTCGAAAGAGATAGGAAAGTTAGAAGGTGTTTTAGAGAGGGAGGTTGTAGGGTTGTTTTAAAAGAACTGAATTTTCACAAGGTTGGGGAACGACCCCACCAGGAAATTCTATCCACATCATCGAGAATAGAAATCGGAAGGATTAAGAAGAGAAGCAATTCTAGAAGTAAAGAAGGAGCAGAAAAATGAGTTGAAGAATGAAGGTCGAGTCATCGGCATACAGTGGATAGAGTTAGATGCAGGTGAAGATCATTAATGAAAGTAGGAATAAAGTAGGAATAAGACAGAACCCTGAGGGAACACCACTTTTGACAGAAAAAAGAACAGCCGATATTGAGTGATTTGAAAAGAAAACTAGACATAAGTATGCAAAGAGAAGAAGGAAAGGAGGGGCGGAGAGCAGTGACTCGTGTCATACCAGTCAAATGCCTTGGATATGTCAAGCGCCACCGCACTCTCTCCTTAATTCCTAAGGGCGGAAACCATAAATCAGTTAGATAGAAAGAGTATCGCCAGTGAACCTCGAGCTCGAAAGCAAGTACCAGCGATCGGAAAGTGAATGAGACTCCAGATGATCTAAGAAATGAGAGTTGAGAAGGGTTTCAAAGATCTTAGATAGAATACAAGTGAGAGCTATAGGGCCGCGATAGTTAGAAAGAGGATCAGAGCAGCTTCCTTTTCGGAACAGGTTGGACATGCGCGTGCTAACACTAAGGGAAAGTATTAGTATTGAGACATAGAATATAATTGAACGAGGGCAGAGGTCAGCAAGAACACTCCATCAAAACTCAGGGAAGAATACCATCAGGGGCCACCACAGGCGCAGATTTCAGGAGCCCATGCAGCCGATCAAATGTAATCACAGACAATCATAGGACACCTGAGAGAAGAAGGAGGAGGAGGAGTGACAGAATCGTCTAGGGTTGAGTTAGAGAAAAATAGGAGGCCGAAGAGCTTTTCCGTTTCAGTTGGAGAATTAGCAACAGAACCAATAGATCGAATATCAGCGGAGGAAAAGACAGATTTACAGAGATGTTTTTGGCAAGAAGAAAGGTTTATCAGTAGGAGAATCAAAGAGGTTACTTTCGTTCGATGAAAGCCCGCTTTGCTCATTGAAGAGTATCCCTGCAACGATTCTAGCTGAATGAAAAGTAGCAAGAGTGATAGAAGAGTGAGAATTTTTCCCACTGATAAGCACTGTCTCTCTAGCCTGAATGACCAGAAACAAGCACGATTGAACCATGGATTATGAGGAGAGAAGATTTAGTCGAAGAAGGAATGAACCTGCTCATACCATCAACAATTACAGCTCCCACCTTATCGGCAGAAGCGAAGCGTCACCAGAGTCAAAGCAGTCATTCCAGTTATAGCTAGCGTAGAAGCGACGCAAGGCCCCAATCGGCCAGATCAAAGTGCCAGAAAAAACGCATATATATATATATATATATATATATATATATATATATATATATATATATATATATATATATATATATGCTCTCACTATAGCTTCGAAAGTTGCATTGTACATCGAGCACGCTACGAGCATGGATGTGGGTAAATTCATGTTCTTCAGCCCTGCTACATGTATGGTGGCGGGTCCCACAAGCTGCGGTAAAACCTTTCCTCAAATGTTGAAAACATCCTCAACATCCTCATTTTCAAAGAGGATGCGGATGCGGATGTGGGATGCGGATGCGGATGTCAATTTAGGTGCGAATTTTCCGCAAATGCGGATGCGGATATCATGGATGTCATGTCCATCACTAATATATATATATATATATATATATATATATATATATATATATATATATATATATATATATATATATATATATATATATATATATATATAATAATATATATATATATATATATATATATATATATATATATATATATATATATATAGCATAATTACAGAATTTAAATAAAATAAATACCATATATATATATATATATATATATATATATATATATATATATATATATATATATATATATATATATATATATATATATATATATATATATATGTATATATATATGTAATATTATTGTGTGTGTGTGTGTGGATCGCCAAAATAATGCTAGTCTATCTAAGAATAGTTTCTTACCTCTCCATGTATGAGAACACTGCTGTAGAAGGACTTTTTCTGAGCCTTGTAACATTTAGACTGCGGTAAACACTTAATACATTTAAATACCATACGATCACCTTCGTTTGAGCTTACAAACTCAAAAAATTCTTGTAGGTAAGGCCAGGGGTTTTGTGATCGACTTCCTACAGTTTCACTTCTAGCATTAGCAGAGCTACTAACAGTAGCGATATCTACTGAAATATCACCTTCACTTGAAGAAATAGTAGGTGTTGGACCGGAAATATTTTTACTTGACGTTTTCGTCAAGAAACGATCCATTTTATCAAGAGTGAAAAGTCTTTACGATCGGAAAAAAACAAAACATATTTCAGTAATAGTTGAATTTAGACTAATAACGCTGCGCATACAAAATGAAACGAGACCGGGTACATATTGTAATAACATGTCTAAACTTGTTACGAGTTTGAAACAATTTCAAACCAGAATAGAATTGAAATGTTTTATTTTTCTATATTTTTAAAGTTGCGGTTGCGATTGCGGTGTAATTTTGCTTAAAAATAATTGCGGTTGCAAGCCAATTCGCAACTCATTCAAAATAATTGCGGCGCAATCGCAACCAAAATAATTGCGATTGCAATTGCGGCCGCAAAATATTGCGTCGCGCAGAGGTGTCCAACACTGTATATATATATATATATATATATATATATATATATATATATAATAATAATAATAATATGTATGTATGTATGTCCAATAATGTATGTATGTAATAATAATATGTGTGTGTGTGTGTATGTGTAATAATATGTATAGAAAATGCATGTGTGTAATAATAATAATAATATGTGTGTGTGTGTGTGTGTGTGTGTAATGTGTAATAATAATGTGTATTTAATAACTAATAATATTATGTGTGTGTGTAATAATGTATGTGTGTGTGTGTGTAATGTGTGTGTGTGTGTGGCATGATTGCAATAGATTTCTTAAAGCACTTAAATGAACGACATTTTAGCATTAACATACTTTTTCAGTTTTTCCTTTTGAAAAACAGAAGGAAAATGTCTAAAACAAACTATCAATTAGGTACTTGTTTAAGAGTTTTAACTTTGAATAAAATTTAATTTTCGAGAAATAAAGTTACAAGAATGAAATAGTCATTTACATTTTAGAAGGCTTATAAACCACAAATTTCATATTAAATAAAAAAAGAAAAAAAGAAAAAGTGCTCTTCATATATACAAGTACTGTAGATTCAATTACGTAAAATAAAAAAAAATAAATAAAAAAAAGATATTGCTTTAAAAATAAATCATTAAAAATTGACTTTCTTTTATTGTCAAAATTTTGGGTATTAGCGATGGGAAGAAGGAGCCTATGATTTAAAAAATAAATACCTTTGATCCTTAATATAACCAATTAACAGGAAACAGCAATTCTGAAATTCATATCGCTGCTTTTAAAGAACAATGATGCAAGTGAAACTTTGTGATTTTATTAAGAAAGGCAAACACAAAGAAAAGTATTCCCTCTTATTTTCATTAAAAAGTGAATGAAAATCTGTCATCTAGAGCAGCTGTTCTTGACCTATAGTCCGCGGCCCCCATTGATCTAGAGCAGAGATTCCCAACCGGTGTGCCGCGGCACGTAGGGGTGCCGCGTGATTTTAATCTAATTGTAACATCTTTAACCATTTTAATGAAATTACGTTTTCAATTTACTAGGCAAAAATTCTTTAAAAAGGCTTTAATCTCCCTCTCTCCTGAAAGTTAAATATATATATATATACCGGATATATATATATATATATATATATATATATATATATATATATATATATATATATATATATATATATATATATATATATATATATATATATATATATATATATATATATATATATATATATATATATATATATTGCTCTAGCAGAAGACTTTTGTGCTTTGGGTAGAATCAGTAGAGTAGAGTCAATAAGTAAATAAATTAATTAATGTTACTAGGGTTGTGAAGTGTTACATAAGTGATCAATTCTGAAATGGATAAGTTTGTAATAAGAAAACGTAAACTCGAGGAGAGCGAACTTGTACCACCTACTTTAAGTGAGAGTAATTTGAACATTATCATTCCTGGATCTTCAACATCAAAAGAATTTCTTTTAAAGAAAAGAACGTATTTAGAGTTATTTGTCTTACGGATTTTCATGGAACAACGATGCAGATAATCCACGTCCCCTGTGCTTAGTGTGTGGTGAAACGCTAAGCAATGAAGCCATAGTCCCCAGCAAACTTAAGAAACATCTTGCTACGAAGCACCCAGTTGTATCCCAGAAACCCGGCTCATATTTTTCAAGGCTATTAGAAAATCAAGAAAAAGTTGGTAATAGAATGTTGAAGAGATTTACCACAAGTGACGCTTCTCTCGCAGCTTCATTTAAAGTTGCCGAATACTCGCCAAGAAATTGAAATCTCATACAACTGGAGAGGATATCATTATCCCGGCGTGCAAAATTATCGTTGAAACCATACTTGGGCAAGATGCGGGAGATCAAATTTCAAAGGTTCTTCTCTCAAACAATACTATTAGATGTAGAATATTTGAAATGTCATTAAATATAAATGAACGAGTCATAGATAAAATAAAAACTCGCCATAAATTTGTTTACAAATAGATGAAAGTACTGATATTACTGCCAAAAATCAGCTTCTTGGATTCTGTAGATTTATTGACGGTAAATATATCGTGGAGCAGTTTTTGTTTTGCAAAGAGTTGGAAACAACTAGTACCGGCGCCGATATTTTCGCTTCCGTCTCTTCCTATCTCAATAACCATAGTCTTTCATGGAACGACTGTTGTGGAATATGTACTGATGGTGCACCATCAATGACAGGAAAGTATAAAGGATTTACTGCGCGAGCTTTAGAGGAAAATGGATCATTGATTCACTGCTTTCTGCACAGAGAAGTACTAGTAGGGAAAAATTGTGGTGAGCTGTTCGCTGAAGTTATAAATCAGGTTGTAAAGATGATAAATTACATTAAATCGCGACCTTTGAAGTGTAGACTCTTTGAAAAAATATGTTGTGAAATGGATGCACCATATATCTCATTATTATTACATACAGAAGTATGATGGTTATCTCGTGGTAGAGTACTAAACCGCGTTCTCACACTCAAAGAGGAACTAAAAGTCTTTTTGAGAAAGAGAAACATGATGCATTTTCTAGGTTGCTGCAAAATGATGATTGGTGTTTACAGCTGTCATATCTGTCAGATATTTTTAGTAAACTAAATGAATTAAATACTTCATTGCAGGGACGACAAGAAACAATAGTTTCTTCAACCAATAAAATGAAAGGTTTCATGAGAAAGATAGCTTCTTGGAAGTCTGCAATTGAGAAAAGTGATTTTTCAAATTTTCCATCCCTTTTAAAATTTTCGAAATGTAATGGCGAGGAAAAGCTAAAAGACCTCATTCTTGATCATTTATCAAAATTGCAAGATGCAGTAGATAAGTACTTTCCTTCTCTTTCCGTTAAGAATCTTGAGTGGATTGTTTCCCCATTTCACATGGCAGATATTGATGAAGAACTAGATTTCACAGCTACTGAAGAGACGAATTTAATGATCTCTGCGCTGATTCTTTACTGAAAATTAAACTTGAGAAGACTGACTTATCAGTGGCTTCTTTTTGGCTTAGCATACAAAAGGAGTATTCTAACCTAGTAGAAAAAGCCACAAGTTTCCTTTTGCCATTTTCAACATCATACTTTTGTGAACAAGCTTTCTCTGCAATGGTCACAATAAAATGCAAAACAAGAAATAGATTGTTGAATCTTCAGGAAAATATGCCAGTTGCGTTATCAAACATCAGACCTAACATACAATATTTGTGCTCCAAGCATCAAGCACAAATTTTCCATTAATATTATTAATCGATTCTAAACCGCAAACCCCAGCTTTCAAATTTTAACAGGTATGTTTTACAGAAATTTTAAATTTAAAATCTATTATTATTATTATTATTATTATTATTATTATTATTATTATTATTATTATTATTATTATTATTATTATTATTATTATTATTATTATTATTATTATTATTATTATTATTATTATTATTATTATTACTACTATTATTATTATTGTAACAAGAGTGCCTCAAAAATTCCAGAGCCTCAAATAGGGTGCCGTGAATTGAAAAAGGTTGGGAATCACTGATCTAGAGCAGCGGTCTCCAAACTTTTTTGTCCGCGTACCCCTAAAACGAAAATAATTATAAGTTGTACCCCTAAAGGCCTATAATATAACATAATATAATATAATATATAATATAATATAATATAATCTACTATAATATAATATATAACAATATAATATACTATACTATAGTATAATATTATTTATAACAATATGCACATAATAATATAATATAATTTATAATAAAAGGCACGACGAACATTGAAACTTCACACTCGTGAGACACGATCATCCCGCTGGTCGTGAGCCTAACTGCGTACCCAAGTATCCCTTTGGGTACCCCCCTGGGTACGCGTACCCCACTTTGGAGACCACTGATCTAGAGCAGCGGTTCTTTACCTGTGGTTCGCGGCCCTCAGGCATCTAGAGCAGTGGTTTTTAACCTGCAGTCCGCCGCCAACAGGGGGTTCGCCAAAGCTTCAAGAAATGTTATGAATTTTTGCAGTTAAAATAGAAAAATGAATGTGTGAAATAAAAGGAAAAGTTTAAATTTCCTTTGCTTGCTTGTGTAAAAGTTTCCTTTTCTAAAAGGTTTCGAACATTTCTTGAATTAAAATAAGACTTTTTTTTTTCTAGATAAAATTTAATTTTTAAAAATAATTATTTGAAAATAATTTGTTCCTTCTCTCCATAAATTAAAAGATTATTCATAAATATCTTTAAATAAATGTTTAATGAACTTAAGAGTTTTAAATATTAAGCTAAATCTTGGTGGTCGGCGGGAAAAATTTAAAAGGAATTTAAAGGGACCTTTGGTAATCTAGACTCTAGAGGGTCTAAGCGGTACTACATTTATGTCGTTATTCCATTGGAAGGATTATTTTTTTATGGTGACGTAATTTACTTACGTCATTCTTCTTGTAGAGCAGCAATATATAAGAACATTCTTAATTAATATATCATAATTCGGGTTGTTAATAATGTGCAGAAGGAACCTATGGTTTAATTAAGTGTCAACTTTTCAATGTAAACAATAAACTCCAAATAATCCTTAACGGCTTATATGAATAAATATAGACAAGAAACTCTTACCAAGAGAAGAAAAATATAGCATCTCTAAATTAACTGCAAAGGGCAACTTGATGCTAAATTATTATAATTTGGCTTATGTGGATTATCTGCCTCCCGCCGTTCACCAAGAGGCCGAGAAACCCCGACTCGTGCTATCTATGCGGTTTACACTATGGGTTTCCTTTAGTTAAAAAAATTTCCTTAGCATATATATATATATATATATATATATATATATATATATATATGCTTAAATAGACATATATATATATACTATATATATATATATATAAATATGTATATATACAATAATAAATATAAATATATATATATATATATATATATATATATATATATATATATATATATATATATATATATATATATATAAAATATATATATATATATATATATATATATATATAAAAGAGATGCGCATTTTTAAAACACTTTTACATTACTGTTATTGGTAAAGTAAAGCAAAAACTTACTAATAAACAATACAACATTTGTCATTACTTTTTAACTTTGACATTAATAGTCTTCTAAATGCTCATTAATCCCCTTCGTCTCTTTGCATCACAAAATGTTCGCACTAATTTTTCCAAGTTCAGTGCGTTTCGTTCATTTTCCAACGACCAAATGTATTTCGAGTTTTACATCTTTACCGTGCTTTATTCGTCGTATCGTGAACTGGTTTTTTACATTCATTTTGTATTGTAACACGATTCATACGAGACAGATCTAAGGTTTGTACTGAAAACAGTGAGGTATTTCATTCCAAATCCTTCCTCTTAATGAGGATCTACATCCTCAAAATATATATATATATATATATATATATATATATATATATATATATATATATATATATATATATATATATATATATATATATATATATATATATATATATATATATATATATATATATATATATATATATTTATTTATTTATATATATATATATATATATATATATATATATATATATATATATATATATATATATATATATATATATATATATATATATATATATATATATATATATATATATATATACCTATATATATATATATTATCACCGTATATGACCCCATACCACACTGCACCGTCCCCTGTGCTGACTTCTCCTACTTACGGACCAGACTTATCGTATCAGAAAGCTAAAGTGGTGGGGCTCAGGTGGTATGTCGTCTGACGAGATTACGTCTCATGATCACAGCTTAAACAATAATTCGAGTCAAGAGAGACATATGAGTTTATGGATGCCAAAAAAAATAAGCGCCTCTACAGCTTCTGTCTCCGATGTAATACTATTAATCTCAACGCTAATGAAGCATTTTGAACCATCTTCGAATGAAAATGATGACGGTTTAAAAAGAATGAAAGATGTAATAAAACTAGAGCTTGAAAAACGCATTGGTTCTGTGGAAATTAATGACCTTCATACTATTGCAACTTACTTAGATCCCCGTTATTAAGGGAAGTTTTTTTGTAACACAATATTAGAACAAGTTAAATCGTCACTTTGTGTTGCAGTTGAAAAACTTCAATCCGAACAGTCTATTAATTCGCGACCCATTAAAAGGAAACTTGTACGAAAATCTACAGAACCAACACTTTCTACAAGTAAATCAATAACAGATTCACTGGAAGAATTTCTACAGTCCAGTAGTGATGTGAAACACACGCAAGTAGTAGGGTGACAGCCGCGTCGTGGACACCGATTTCTCGAAGACTGTTTGAGCTATCGTTATGAAACTTTGTATATGGGCTATTGAGGTGTTAAGCTACTTACTGCCGCGTTTTCAAATCGCTAGGTTGTATATAGAGGGTACCTCCCAGAACAGAAGATGTGCGAGCCGCGCTTACGCCCTTTGACGCGTCAATTCCGTGTGAGATTAGGACTAACGAGATCGGACCAACTGGTACCTGGCTGACGAATATTATTATTGTGTGTATTATTGTGTGTGTATTATTGTATTATTATTATTATTATTATTACTATTTATTATTATTATTATTATTATTATTATTATTTATATATATATATATATATATATATATATATATATATATATATATATATATATATATATATATATATATATATATATAATATATATATATATATATATATATATATATATATATATATATATATATATATATATATAAATATATATATATATGTGTATATTCTAAATATATATATATTTATTTATATATATATATATATATATATATATACTATATATACTTATATATATACTATATATATATATATATATATGTATATATATATATATATATTATCTTTAAATACGACCGAACACTGCGCGATCACCTGTGTATTCTCTAATACAGGTTAGACTTATCATCGAGCTAAAAATTGGTGGGGCTCCAGGTGGTGACGTAATCTCGTCGTGGGTAAATGGTGAACTTTTTGTTGAATTTACCCTGTTAATGTAAAAATTAACATTGATATGTTAAGTATAGCGATAAAGTATGAATAGGTTACGTTTTTGAGCGCTATGTTAGTTACTTTACTATTGTATGATGAATTTTTGTTAAATTTTAACCGTTTGTGATTTTGAGATGTGTTGAGTTTGTTGTTGTACATTACTATTTGCACAGGCCGGATGATGCTATGTTAGCTATATTAATGTGAAAACTTTGTTATGTTAGCATATATTCGCTTATTAGTGTATAAAGAACTTGTTTTTATCTTATGTTTATCCAAAATGATACACGAAATGTGACTTGAATCAATAGATCGATAGATCGATGGATCATGAGGTGGTAGGAGACGGGGAGGAGAGTAGGGTGTATGGTTTGATTTACTGATTTACTGCTTTAGGGTATGTAAAACATGACAATTTTACTAAAAATATGACTTGAATCAATAGATCAATATATCAATAGATCAATAGATCAATAGATCACTGATGGTCAGGAGGGGGGTTGGATAGTGGTTTGATTTACTGATTTACTGCTTTAGGGTATGTAAAACATGAGAATTTTAGTAAAAATTTGACTTGAATCAATAAATCAATAGATCACGGATGGATAGGAGGGTGGCTGGATGGTGGTTTGATTTACTGGTTTACTGATTTACTGCTTTAGGGTATGTAAAATGTAACAATTTTACTAAAAAATATGACTTGAATCAATATATCAATAGATCAATAGATCAATAGATCACGGATGGACAGGAGGGTGGCTGGATGGTGGTTTGATTTACTGATTTACTGCTTTAGGGTATGTAAAACATGACAATTTTAGTAAAAAATATGACTTGAATCAATAGATCAATAGATCAATAGATCACGGAAGGGGTGAGGAGGGCAGTTTGATTTACTGATTTACTGATTTACTGCTTTAGGGTATTAAAAACGTAAATTTGCAAGTTATAAACATAAAAAGAATAAGAAATTTTATTTATTTATTTATTTATTTACTTATTTATTTATTTATTTATTTATTTATTTATTTATTTATTTATTTTTATTTTTCTTGATGGTTCTGAAACCATTATTTTCAAAATCTACAGACCCAATAACATATATAAGGACACCAACATTGTTGTTATACGAATGTTTATTAACTCAGCACCGCACCGGAGCCGGTACTGACTCCGACTCCTCTGACTCAGACTCCTTCACCGACTTATTCCTTCTCTGACTGACTCAGACTCCTTCACCGACTTATTCCTTCTCTGACTCCGAATCCGACTCCTTTCTCCACTTCTCTTATGTATTTCATCAATTCTACGGACGGACCCCCTCTGGGGGTGTCCCCGACACCCCTCACGATCTTGAAACCATCATATTCGAGATCTATGGGTTCGATAACATAGATAAAAATACAAATATTGTATTATTATACAAATATTTACTAACCCAGCACCGGTGCCGATGCCAACTCCTCTGATTCCTATACCAACTCTTTCTAGAAATTCGACTCCGAATCCGCTCTCCAAATTTCAGCCTTCTACGGATATTTCGATTTTCAAGGGGTGGCGTCCCCCTTAGGGAGACAGTGATTTCGTCTACGACGAGATTACGTCACCACCTGGAGCCCCACCAAATTTTAGCTCGATACGATAAGTCTAACTTGTAGTAGGAGTAGTCACACAGTGGACGGTGCAGTGCGGTGCGGGGTCATATACGGTGATAATAACTATATATATATATATATATATATATACTATATATATATATATATATATATATATATATATATATATATAATAATAATAAATAATAATAATAATAATAATAATAATAATAATAATAATAATAATAATAATAATAATAATAATATCTGTCAGCCAGGTGTTCGGTTGGTCCGATCTCGGGTTAGTCCTAATCTCACACGGAATTGGACGCGTCAAAAGGGCGTAAGCGACATATTTCACCTTCGCTCTCGGGGGGAGGTACCCCCTATATACAACCTAGCGATTTGAAAACGCGGCAGTAAGTAGCTTAACACCTCAATAGCCCATATACAAAGTTTCCTTAACATTAGCTCAAACAGTCTTCGAGAAATCGTTTGCACTACATCTTTTGGTATTGCGTGTGTTTCTTCATCACTACTGGATTGTAGAAATTCTTCCAGTGAATCTGTTATTGATTTACTTGTAGAAAGTGTTGGTTCTGTAGATTTCGTTTTTCGCGCTGTGGACAGCGATTACAATAGACTGTTCGGATTGAAGTTTTCAACTGCAACAGTGACGATTTAACTTGTTCCAATATTGTGTTACAAAAAAACTTCCCTTAATAACGGGGATCTAAGTAAGTTGCAGTAGTATGAAGGTCATTAATTTCCATAGAACCAATGCGTTTTTCAAGCTCTAGTTTTATTACATCTTTCATTCTTTTTAAACCGTTATCATTTTCATTCGAAGATGGTTATAAATGCTTCCTTAGCGTTGAGATTAATAGTATTACATCGAGACAGAAGCTGAAGCGCTTATTTTTGGCATCCATAAACTCATGTGACTCTGTTGACTCAAATTATTATGATTATGCTGTGAGATCATGATTCATTATTACACAGTTGAGTCGAGTCCATGTCTCTCATCTAAATTGCTTTCAAATTATCTTGAGTATTTTTATTATAAAATTCTTTATCAAATCTCGACAATAAACATCCGCGCAACATCCGCAGGGCAAAGCGCGGATGCGGATGTTACCTGCATCACTAATATATATATATATATATATATATATATATATATATATATATATATATATATATATATATATATATATATATATATATATATATATACCTATATATATATATATATATATATATATATATATATAAATATATATATATATATATATAGACAAAAGTGAGTACGTATCAAAAGAGGTCAGAACCCTTTTCCCTAAATACACATGACCTTTACACATGAAAGCAAATTCCTTTCTAAAGACAATATATATATAATAAGCATAAAAACTCTTCTATTTTTCTGATCTATTTTTTAACCCAAATATTTGCCCACAAAAGTCCTTGTCACGCTACGTCCATATATATATATATATATATATACCTATATATATATATATATATATATATATATATATCTTTATATATATATATATATATATATATATATATATATATATATATATATAACGTACCCCCTCCCTGAATAGGGCTCTGCCCGTTAGTGGGGTGGTGACAACTGTAAAAATATATATATATATATATATATATATATATATATATATATATATATATATATATATATATATATATATATATATATATATATATATATATATATATATATATATATATATATATATATATATATATATATATATATATATATATATATATATATATATATATACTATATATATATATATATATATATATATATATATATATATAGTCATCTCAAGGGCAGGCCCCTTTTCAAGGAGAAAACAGAGCTTAGGGAGCGAATTGTTGAAGAAGTCAAATCAATTTCACGCTATATGTGTGAACGTGCTGTTCAAAACTTCAGAGAACGGCTCCATCAGTGTGTTGCTAATAATGGGGGCCCATCTTGAGGACATTATTTTCAGAACTTGAGGATTAAAAATGGTAAGAACTCCCAACCTTGAGTATAATAACATGCCATCTCTATGTACTCCCATTACATTTTTATAACTCTTCAAAATTGCTCAATCGGTTCTGCCGCACCCTGTACTAGGGATAGGTGGAATATTTATTGATTCCATTGTAAGAGTTCAGTCATATAATATATACAGTATTAAGAAAATCCATTCAATTTCCTATGTTTCCAGGATGCGGGACGAGAACCTACTATTACACTCATCCCACCAACCTCTTTCCCCAACCCCCCCCCTCCCTTTGAAAGAGAAAAATTACTTCATTGTTTTATTGAACTACATTTGACATCATAATCAGTAGTTGAAATAAATCAGTGAAAGATAATACTTCAAAAATTAAAAAATAAAAATTTAGCTTTCAACTGGTAGTATGAAAAGAGAATAAATAAATAAATAAATGTAAGTGTTTGAACAGAAACATGGAGTATACAAATTATTAAAGTCATAGTTTAAATGAAAATATATTTATTTATTTAGAAAAAGGCATACACTGTATTACCACAATCTAATAATATTAGATTGTGGTATTACGTTATAGATTAACCTCACAACTAGTATTCAGTGCGTTTATATATATATATATATATATATATATATATATATATATATATATATATATATATATATATATATATATATATATATATATATATATATATATATATATATATATATATATATATATATAATAATATATATATATATATATATATATAATAATATATATATATATATATATATATATATATATATATATATATATATATATATATATATATATATATATATATATATATATATATATATATATA
>JABUQX010140763.1:0-12500 GCA_015478945.1 Trachelipus rathkii
CTCTTCCTCGTCATCTTTCTCCATTCCACTCTCTCTCTCTCTCTCATATGTATGTAAGGGGTGTGTGTTATTGTGGTGAATGAATGGGGATGGTGGTGGGTGTGTGGTGTGGCCTGCTCTCATATGTATATGTATGTTATGTATGTGTGTAATAATATTATGTATAATACGAAATTACATTACGTTTAAATTAAAACCATATTAATCTTCAAAATAGTAACACTAGTACATGTTGGTAGTGGTAGTAGTAGTGGTAGTAGTAGTTTTGGCGCAGTCATCATAGTCATCCATAGCGAATATCTTTATTATTATATTTAAATATATTTTCCTTTAAACTATGACTTTAATAATTTGTATGCTCCATTTTCTTTCCATGCTGGAACATTTATATTTTAATTTCTCTTTATTAATTTTATTACATCCCCGTTTTTTAAGCTTTGGACGTTAACCATAATTATTAAACATATTTTCCATTACATTTGTATGATTTTTCCATTTTTTTAAGGTAGAACATTTATATTTTAATTTATTTTCATGTATTTTATTGTATCCCGTTTTTAGGCTTTGAACGTGAAGTTTATTATTTAAATATATTATCCTTTAAACTATGACTTTAATAATTTGTATTCTCCATTTTCTTTTCAAGTTGGAATATTTATATTCTATTTCTTTTCATATACACCGTTTTCTAAACTTTGGGTGTTAACTTTTAATAAATAAATATATCTTCTTTTAACTTGTAAGATTTATATTATTTCGTTTTCTTTTGCACGTAGGTTATTATATATATATTAGAATTCGACCCTCTAAATTTTAGCTTTATCAGTCCCTACCCTAATTTGAAAGAAATAATAAAGAGTCGTATAACCTACCATCAAGAGTCAGGCCGAAGCTGAGCCATATTTCAAACGTGCGTGAATGTATTCAAAGCGGTGGGTGCTCACAAACACACACACACACACACACACACACACACACACACACACACACACACACACTCCGGAGGGTATGCTATAACCCTCTCTAATTTTTTTGGCTGTATAGAAAAAATAGATAAAAAAATACTAAGTTTATATATATATATATATATATATATATATATATATATATAAATATATATATATACTATATATATATAAATATATATATATATATATATATATATATATATATATATATATATATATATATATATATATATATATATATATATATATATGGCCAGCATTTCGATTATCCGTCATATGTATCTTAAAAACTATTAATGCTACAGTAAAACAGAATACATTGCTGGAATGCTGGTCCAAAATTTAAATTTGCAAATGTAAAAAAAAAAAAAAAAAAAAAAAAAAAAAAAAAATCTCCAAAACTACAATATTTCACAGCGAAAAGGAATACATTTTGGAATCCTGGGAAAAAATTTCACATAAGAAAATGTAAACATAATAATAATAATATGAAAGTTGCGTTATTAAACATAAAAATCAGATTCCCTAAAGCCTATTTAGATACCTTTATTGGTTTCTCGATAAAAAATAAATAAGGCTTTCTATTAAATTTTACTTTATACGGCACTTCCTAGGGGCTCGAGCCGACGGGGAACATAGGGGGGACGTTTTCCATACCCCGTGAAGGGGCGGAAGACTGCGACTTAAATGCCAAGGCGGGGTTCGGGGCCTCCCGGAGTAGTCCTACCCGTAGTAGTTCCCCAGGCTCGAACCCGACTCCTATACATCGGTGCGGTATACCCGCCAGAATTCTTTGGTAAAGCAAGAATTTGTAGAAGTCTATTTTGTTTGTCGAGAGCCAATGCGTCTCTAATAGGCCTTCTATTACTATATTTATTAACAATAATTTTATTATTATTACCTGACCTGACTCGGACACCTTCAGATATTCCTTCAATAACTATTCAATAATTGTAATTTCGTTCCATTCCTTACTATTTATATATATACTATATATATATATATATATATATATATATATATATATATATATATATATACTCACTATATATATATATATATATATATATATGTATATATATATATATATATATATATATATATATATGTATATATATATTTACGTACATATAAATAAATATTTGTATTAGCTCTTTCTTCTTTTATTTATAAATGGAATTTCTTTCTCCGCAACTTACTTTTTCTTTCATAATAATAATAATATGTATGTATGTAATAATAATATAATAATAATAATAATAATAATATGCTCCTTTCTTTCATATAATAATAATCTCTCTCTCTCCATTCCATTCCACTCTCATTCCTTCCTTCACCCTGTGTCCTTCCATTCCATCTCCACTGTGCCTAATTCCATATTTATCTCATTCATCATATAAGTTATATATATATACTCTATATATATATATATATATATATATATATATATATATATATATATATATATATATATATATATATATATATATATATATATATATATATATATATATATATATATATATATATAAATATATATATATATATATATATATATATATATATATATATATATATATATATATACTATATATATATATATATATATATATATATATATATATATATATATATATCGACAAATATGCCTATATATATATATATATATATATATACCCTTCCTTCTTGGGGCGGGGGTTACCCAAAGATGAAATTTTAGTTGTACTACTACCAAAACAGAAATTGAGAGAAATAATAATGAGTCTTATAACCTACCAACATAAGTCGGGTCAGAGAAGAGTCGGTTGATTGCTGAACAGGTATTGGAGCAGGAGAGAGGAGACGAAACGTGAGGTGTGTGGAGCCTGTGTAAACTTGTTTTGACTTTTATAATGTATTTTGTCAAACCATATGTACTGAAGGGTGATGAAGACGAATACAGTGTTACCAGCCATCTACGAGGTGTTATAAGCCACAATGGGGTGTAGACTATACCATCAACCGATAAATAATATATATATACATACATCTATAAGTGTGTATGGGTGAAATATGGTCGTATTGAAATTTAGTTGACGTCATTCTATAACCTAAGGCATTGTATCCCGTTTTCTATGTTTTGAACGTAAATTTTAATATTTAAATATATTTTTCCTTTAAACTATAACTTAAATAATTTGAATACTCCATTTTATTTTCAAGCTGGAACATGTATATGTTCCATTTCTTTTCATATAATCCATTTTCTTAACTTTGAACGCATGCTTAGATAAATAAATATATTTTATTTTAAACTTTAACATTTATATTTTCATATACTTTATTTATATCTCGTTTTATAAGCTTTGAAGGTTAAATTTAATATAAAATATATTTTCTTTAAATCTGGAACAATTATATTTTAATTTTTTTTCCTATTTTTCTTTTTCATACGCTAACTTTAATAAATTGATATATTTTCTTTTGGTCGGTAACATTTATATTTTATATTTGTTCATATATATAATTTATGTATATTACGTTTTCTTTTAGCAAACGTCAACTAATATATTTTTATTTTATTTCAAGCAATTACATTTATATTAAATTATATTTTCTTTTACACTCAAACAGTTATATTCTTTTCATTCTCAAAAATAAAACATTTATTCTTTTAGTGTTAATTTCTTATTAAAATTCTTATTTTATTGACCTTAAAGCAATAACTAAACCCACACAGCCGTGTCTATTGATTTACTGCTTTACGTCATTTGTGACCCTTCATTTTGTATTATAAACTCGCAGACGATAAAAAAAAAAAAATTCTTTGTAGAAAAAAATATAGTAAATTGGAAAATAAAAATGTCTTTATTTTAAAACATTTATAACATAAGCATTAATTACATAATTATTGATATATAAATTTTTAACATCAAATATATTTACAAGTTTATTAAAAGAAACAAATTTGTTTTTGAATTGCATAATATATGATACGCCAAACCCTATGTAACGAAGGATAATGAGTCTGATTACAGTGGTCCCAGCCCTCTACGGGATGTTATAAGCCCCAGAGTGGAGTGTAGGCTATGTCATCAACCGAAAATAATATATATATATATATATATATATATATATATATATATGTATATGTAGCACTCTACTCTCTTTCATAATATATATAATATATATATATATATATATATATATGTATATGCTTATATATATGTAATAATAATATGTATATATATGTATCTGTTTCTGTAATATGAAATATGCTATATATATATATGTATATATATATATATATATATATGTATGCAAAAGGAGGTATTTCCGCTGTTAAGGGTATGTGGGTATGTATGTGTGTGTGTGACCGACGGTTTATATATATATATATATATATATATATATATATACATATAAATGTGTATTTGTTTGAGTACATTTATACTCTCTACGTGAGACTATCTATTATTGTTATATTAGTGGTAGTAGTAGTAGTAGTAGTAGTTTTGGCTCAGTCATCATATTCATCCACAATGAATATCTTTGTTATTATATTAAAATATCTTTTCCTTTAAACTATATAATATTGACTTTAACAATTTGTATGCTCCGTTTTCTTTCCATGCTGGAAGATTTATATTTCAATTTCTCTTTATTAATTTTATTACATCCCCGTTTTTTAAGCTTTGGACGTTAACCATAATTATTAAACATATTTTCCATTACATTTGTATGATTTTTCCATTTTTTTAAGGTAGAACATTTATATTTTAATTTATTTTCATGTATTTTATTGTATCCCGTTTTTAGGCTTTGAACGTGAAGTTTATTATTTAAATATATTATCCTTTAAACTATGACTTTAACAATTTGTATTCTCCATTTTCTTTTCAAGTTGGAACATTTATATTCTATTTCTTTTCATATACACCGTTTTCTAAACTTTGGGCGTTAACTTTAATAAATAAATATATTTTGTTTTTAACTGTAACGTTTATATTATTTCGTTTTCTTTTGCACGCAGGTTATTATATTTTAAAATACTTTGAAGCTGTAATAGTTATATTTAATTATATTTTCTTTTAAACTCTAACACTTATATTTTAATTTATTTTCTTTTAAGCTTCAACTTTAATAAATTTTACACCGCTTTCTTAACCTCTAGTATATACCTAACATAGCCAGTAGACATGTATCCACGGAAAGCCCAACTAATAAGCAAACACATGTTCGCTTTACAAAATTCTGTTGTATCATATAGGTGCAGTAATACATAGTATCACGCTTCGTTTAAGCATTAACTTAATTTATTTTTCTTTGAAGGTAAAATTTTTTATTAGATTTCCAAAATATAACTTCAATAAATTATATATTTTTCTTTTAGCTTTAAGTAAAAAATGTTTTAAGTTTTAATTTTATTATAAATTTTATTAAATTTTTTTTTAATTATTAAAAGTTTTAAAAAATAATTTTTTTGTAAATTTTAAAAAAAAAAAAATTATTACATATTTGTGTTTTATTGACCTTAAAGCAAATCACCCACCTAACCCCTCCAGGGTATATTGATTTACTGCTTCATGTCATTTATGTTGCAGTATTTATTGTATTACAAACTCATATATTGTTTAAACATAACAGTTAACAGCAATATGTAACAAAACCTAATAAAATTCATAAAGCTGTCATATTTACCTACAAAAACTACGTATAGATACTAACAATAACAAAGTTTCACAACTATCAATGGTAACTAAGCTAACATTACCTAATAAAACTTAACATAACCCTACTTTTTCTATTATATCGAAAGCATGGCAATGTTAATTTAACATTAACATAACAAAAACTAATAAAATTTATCATAGCGTTAACTATCTAACATACTGAACTACAAATAAATGCTAACATAACAAATATGTAACATATCAATATCTGGTGACATATCAATAACTACCAATACTATAAGTAACCTATCCTGCTAAACTACAAATAAATGATAACATTAACAAAGTTCCCTAGATGTCAACGGTAATTAGCCTAAAATTTCCCAACAAAACTTATGTTAACCCTGCTTTTTTTTCATATCGATAAAACATCGAAATAAATCTAAATTAACAATAATATCTAACAAAACCTAACCAAATTTATCATATCCTAACCTATCTAGCATACTGAACTGCGATTATACTATCATAGCAAGGTTTTAATTTATCAGAATCCGTTAACTTAGCAATATCTAATAATAATTTACATAAACAGATCTACTAAACCATGAATAAGCGATAACATTAACAAAGTACCTTCAAATTTTGGTACCCTATCTATCAGTGGTAACTACCCTAACATTGACCACAAAATTTAACTTAACCATACTTTTCCATCATATCAATAGTTGCTAATATAGTAATATCCAGCAAAACCTAACAAATTAATTTAACCTAACAAAATAATTTAGCCCATCTAACACACTGAACATCGAATAACCGCTAACATAAACCAAGTGTTTAATCTATCAATAAAGCTAACATAACAATACCTGATCTAATCTAAGAACATAGCGTAGCATAACTACCCTAACACACCTTAAGTATGAATAAAATACTATCATTAGAAGGTTATGGAATAAATGGTTTATTATTAAAGTCAATTAAAGCATTTTATGCGAAGAGAAGGAAGGGAAGTGGTTTAAAGTAGGACTGGGTCTGAGACAAGATTGTGTGATGTCTCCATGGTTGTTTAATATCTTTATAGATAGTGTAGTTAGGGATATGAATAGAAATTGGAAATTACCTGATATGAATCTACATGAAAGTAATTGGGAGATAAACATTTTACTTTTTGCAGACGATTCTGTGTTGGTTGCTGATACAAAAAAAACTGCGTGATTTAGTGCTTGTGTTTGAACGAGTTTGCCAAGGAAAAGGATTTATTAAAAATTAATCCAGCTAAAAGTAAAGTGATTAAATTTAGTACAAAACTAAAGGAGACGATTCTCAATCTGGGTTGGATATCATGAAGGCGAATGGGGAGGGCCTAGCAGAGACTACAGTCTTTAGGTACTTAGGAATGGATATTATAGCTTTTGGATGTATGAAGAAGAGAATGACCAAGGATTGCTGAGGATGAAAGAGTATTAATTAGCCTTAGAGAATTATGGGAAAATGGAAATTTAACAAGGAAGGTAAAAATGAAATTTTTTGTATTCTAACTGTTCTGTATGAATGTGAGGCGGGGGCATTAAACTCTAAAATGAAAAAAAAGTTGAGGTTTTGGAAATGAAAGGTTTAAGAGATATTTGTGGAGTAAAGAGAATAGATATAATTAGAAATGCAAGGAGAGATATGTGATGGAAAGAGCAAACCAAGTGGTACTAAGATGGTATGGACACGAAATTAGAATGAAAGATAATAGATTGATTAACGCTTTTACGTCCGAAGTGGAAAGTAATAAATAGGAGAAGGGGCAAACTATGGTTGACGGAGTAAAGGAGCTATTAAAAGCAAATGAGATTAGTTTGGATAAAGTAAATAGATTAAATATAAGAAGAATAATTCATGGAAAGTTCCGTCAAAGGTTGCAGTTAATTGAACACCCGGGATCAATGTAAATAAGTGAACAGCCTTCCCGATTTGCAACTGACACCATCCCGCAGTTATGTCGGAACGATAATAATAATAATAATAATAATAATAATAATAATAATAATAATAATAATAATAATAATAATAATAATAATAATAATAATAATAATAATAATAATAATAATAATAATAATAATAATAATAATAATAAATATATATATATATATATATATATATATATATATATATATATATATATATATATATATATATATATATATATATATATATATATATATATATATATATATATATATATAGGATATATATATATTATATATATATATATATATATAATTTAAAAATGGCTATATCTGCTAACTTTTAAAACATAGTTCACTGATAAAGCAATAATAAATAATTTTGCATTATAAAAATAAGATATGCCTTTTATTGACATATAAAATTTTAACACATGCTCACAAGTTTAATTTTCAGTTTCTGAGCTAGACTTTTTTAATAATTATTATAATTAATGTCATAATTGCAGTTTGTGATCAGTAGAAATTTCTTGCGCTCGCTGAATTCTTTGAATCTACATCATGAGTCTCTCTCTCTCTCTCTCTCTCTCTCTCTATATATATATATATATATATATATATATATATATATATATATATATATATATATATATATATATATATATATATATATATATATATATATATATATATATATATATAAAGAATAAGACCTACAATATACAACTAACGAACACCCTAGAGGTAGATCGCAAAGGAATATCAGTTGTCTCTCGAAGCCTCTAGGGGAGATAGAAGTCCCCCGTCTGATATATATATATATATATATATATATATATATATATATATATATATATATATATATATATATATATATATATATATATATATATATATATATATATATATATATATGTAGCGCGAGATAATGAGGTCATTAATCAAATAAACATAGAATTAAATTACTCACACCTCGGTTACACTAATTAATAAGATGGAAGGAGTATTAAATAGATCTTTGATGTTATTCTTTTATTAACATTCTTTTTATATTGTTGTTTTCACACATAATAATAGTTTATTTTATATAATAAATAAGGACTGGATCATTGATCCTTCAAATACATTTTCGTGAGTACTCAAATCCCAATATTATATTTATTAGAATGATTGGCAAAGGGGCGAAGGTCATAGTGCTTCGATGTACTTTGCTAGGTGTTACTCACCACTCTCTCTAATTTTTATATCTTATTATTTCACTTGTGATCAATTTAGCGTATCAAAATGACACTTAAAAGATCTCATTATAAGAACATTAATAATAATCTAACACCTTTAATTTTAGTATAAAAATAATGTAATTTAGCGTGCCTGGGCGATGCCCAGGACACTTGGTAACGGCTCTGATGTCGTGGCCTCACTAACTCGCGTCTTCCCTCCGATACCAGATTTTGCCGGTAGGAGAGAGACGTTCTATTGGCTGTTTCAATTTTAAATAACATACAAAAAGGAATAAACATAGTTATGTGTGTGATTTTATAAGATGTAAGAAAATTTTACCGTACATACTAATACACATAACGATTGGAGCTTTGTTTCTCCTCTCATAATAATAATAGCCTTTGCCTCCCAAGAGTTCTAGCTTTAGTAATTACAATAAAGATTATAATAGCATTATTTTATAGTACGGTAGTCCGTACATCATGGTGATTTCCGGGCTAAGCAAGAACACCCAGCCTCAATTAAAAAAATACATTTAAATTTTTTTTTTTCAAAGTTGACATGAATATTCCGTAGAATTTATTTCATTTTTAGATACCCGCCAATTTGTCTAAGGCCTACACCCTCTCGTGAATGACGTCAGAGGACAACAAGAGTTCATAGCTCCTCCCCCTTATGGTATGATAAATTTTAAAGTACTTGCGTTTGAATTCTAAGAATATATAACAACTCGGCACCATAAAACGTCATAAAAATAATTTTTAAACAGATAGATCTTACTATTGACACATAAAATAAACTCGTATATAACTAATTATCATACTTAATAAATAAAATACAATGATTTTTTTAATATGGAGATCTCCACGCATGTAAATATACCCACAGACTCAAGGTCTTTAACAAATAGATATTTTAAAATATAAATTTTAATACCCTTAAATTTATTACAGTTTTCTTTCTTTAAAAAAAAGGAATATTTCTACGTTAATGTGACCATCCTTAGAGGCCCATTTTACAAATACGATTTTCATTAGCTGTAAAGTTCTTTTACCAAATAATTTTTACTATTCTAAAAAAACACAGTTACAAATTTCCTTTCTTAAAAAGGACTATTTCTTATATCGTATGACGGCACATGGTAACATGCCCGTTTACACGCATCTTTGTTTCACACTTCAACCTCCATCCCTACCCGATTTTGGGGGATAAGAGTACCGAAGGATGGGGGATTCCCACCTTCTTACATATTGTAAACGTTTATTTAAATATACACAAGATTCCTATAATTATCATAAGACACAAAAGAAGCCTATCTGATTTTCCATTATTTTATAACATCATTCTGCCGTCGAATTATAATATATTTTAATTACTTTTTAATAAAACAAATAATTATAAGATTAAATTTGCACTTTTACAAAACTATTTTCGTTAAAAAAAACACAAACCATATGGGAGCATTTAGAAACTTCTCCGATCGTCCATCAAGAGCAGTGGCGGTCTTTATAGCAGCCAGGCAATTTTCCTTTTGGGGTATTTTGTACTTCTTCCCAATTTTATTTAGCCCTCGAATTTATCGTAGAGGCTTTATTTTACTTCTCGTAGTTGTTTCTCGGCTCGCATGTTTAATATCCAAATTTTTGATCTTAACCTACCGCGTCGGGTAACAGGAAAAATCGTTTGGATAGTGAGTCATAAAATTTTTTTTCTTCTTGAGTTTCAACATTTTAAAGAAAGCTTTTGGAGGATCTCAAAGGGGGGGAGTTCTCGTTTCTCTACCCATCCCCCATATAATAGCAGGTCGAAGCTTTCTGGTATCGGCCTTCGTTGGAAGATCTTTTTTTTTTTTTCTAAGGCACGGTGATTTTTATTTCTATTCTTTTTTTTTTTTTTTTTTTTTTTTTTTTTTTTTTTTTTGATGGGTAACGACTTTCTATTTTCGTTTATAAACAGAAAATATCTTCACGTTACAAGAGTAGGCTTTCAGAATTATTAAAAATAACCACAAGACTTACTTTCTTTCTTAACACTAGTTAACAAAAATATTTTCTTCACTTGGGTTTAGATAATCCTAGCCACTTTCATTAATTATCACCGCGTTATTTTATTATTATTATTCTTATCTGGCCCTCTTTTATCAAAAGGTTGTAATGACTGATGTCGTTCTGGGGTTTACCAAAACTATGTAGCGCGAGATAATGAGGTCATTAATCAAATAAACATAGAATTAAATTACTCACACCTCGGTTACACTAATTAATAAGATGGAAGGAGTATTAAATAGATCTTTGATGTTATTCTTTTATTAACATTCTTTTTATATTGTTATTTTTCACAGTTCATAATAGATAATTTTTATTTTATATAATAAATAAGGACTGGATCATTGATCCTTCAAATACATTTTCGTGAGTACTCAAATCCCAATATTATATTTATTAGAATGATTGGCAAAGGGGCGAAGGTCATAGTGCTTCGATGTACTTTGCTAGGTGTTACTCACCACTCTCTCTAATTTTTATATCTTATTATTTCACTTGTGATCAATTTAGCGTATCAAAATGACACTTAAAAGATCTCATTATAAGAACATTAATAATAATCTAACACCTTTAATTTTAGTATAAAAATAATGTAATTTAGCGTGCCTGGGCGATGCCCAGGACACTTGGTAACGGCTCTGATGTCGTGGCCTCACTAACTCGCGTCTTCCCTCCGATACCAGATTTTGCCGGTAGGAGAGAGACGTTCTATTGGCTGTTTCAATTTTAAATAACATACAAAAAGGAATAAACATAGTTATGTGTGTGATTTTATAAGATGTAAGAAAATTTTACCGTACATACTAATACACATAACGATTGGAGCTTTGTTTCTCCTCTCATAATAATAATAGCCTTTGCCTCCCAAGAGTTCTAGCTTTAGTAATTACAATAAAGATTATAATAGCATTATTTTATAGTACGGTAGTCCGTACATATATATATATATATATATAACATATATATATATATATATATATATATATATATATATATATATATATATATATATATATATATATATATATATATATATATATATATATATATATATATATATATATATATATATATATATATATATATATATATATATATATATATTTATGGTAATAGTAGCGCAGAGGGGCTTCACCCCCGATTTTTATAAAAATCACAAGATGTACTCTTAAAAAAATAATAATGAAGAATAAAAAAACTAAACGTGGTGGTCTCCCTTGGAAAAAAGTTACAGCCTCGCAAATTTTGTTAAAACCCCCATACACTTTTCATTTTATGACCACATCCAGATAGGTCTCATTTCAAGCCCCTCTAGTTCAGGTTATGATATATTTAGTTAGATATACACAGAAAATCTATGTATACTTAACAAATCATAACCTGAATAAGATAACCCCTAAAACGGCACGAGACCCACTAATTTTTTTTTTATAAGCCTATGGGAAAATTTTAAACTTTGACAGGCTGTAACTTTTTTTCCTAAAGACAAATCATTTTCGTTTATTTTTTATGCTTCATTATTATTTTTTAGAGAATATCCTGTGATTTTAATTTTTTTTATATATAAGAAAATCCTATAAGAATTTTAACAACTTTGAGAGGCTGTAACTTTTTTTCCTAGAGATCCGCCACCTTTGTTTGTTTTTATTTTCATTC
>JABUQX010140764.1:5000-7500 GCA_015478945.1 Trachelipus rathkii
GATGTTTTGTGGTAATCTTGAATGTTTGAAAATCATCAAATTGCTTGTTTTCCAAATCCCTGATCATGGTCAGCGTTGATTCTTGCAGCAAGCTACTCATCATATTACCAAATTATTATTTTTTCCGTAACCAGTTCGCGGAACTTAGTATCAGCCAGCAATATTCACAAAATTATAATTTAAGCTTCGTTCAGATTTCCCCGCAATTGATGATAATCTTCATTTCTTTCATCAAGAAAACTAATGACATCATTTAACAAGTTGCGAAATTGTAGCCAAAATTTATTTCGGCTATGCCACCTAACATCCGTGTGCAAAAGCAAATCTTGTTCACTCTCTTCCAAGTGTAATTTAAAGAGGAGCCTTTGCAGGGATTTACCTCTGATGGAATTGACGATTTTAAAAGTAATATCCATGACATCTTTCGTATTAAGTCTCTTGCTGGCTAAAACTTGCTGATGAATGATGCAATGATAAAAGTTTGGAAAGTCTTCATCTTTCTTACATAAAGCTCTGAATCCATTGAATGCACCAGTCATCGCAGGAGCTGCGTCTGTGGTAATTGACATAAGTTTTCTTAGTGGCAACTGAATCTTATCAACATGCTCTTTGAACCCTTGAAAAATATCAACACCTCGAGTTCTTCCTTTTAATGAAATCATACCTAACAATTCCTCTTTATAAAAAAAAATCTTCAAATACCATTCTGATAAAAATCAGCAACTGAGCGATATCACTGACATCGGTCGCTTCATCCAACTGTAGAGAAACTGAGACACATTGATCAATGTCTTTTAAAACCTGTTGATTTACATTATGACTCACGGATTCGATTCGTCTCATGACTGTATTACGTGAGAGTTGAAGGTCTTTAAAAGCTATTTTATCTCATCTTTATTTCTTAAATTTTCGAATAAAGAATCTGCGATATCCACTAAAACTTCCTTTACATATTCTCCATTCGATAACAGCTTGTATTTTCTGGCTATTTTATGACGCACTTGAAAGGAGGCAATTGTTGCAGCCTTCGATTGATCTTTTGGTTTGGTAAACATGTTTCTCTGTGCTGTCAATTTAGATTTCAGTTCATGAAGTTTTTTTTTCTTACTTCACTCTTGAGGGGAAAATCGGTATTATATTTACTATGGAAAACATTGAAATGCCTCTCCAAATTCCCCTTCTTTGGTATCGCTACGGAAGTGCTACAAATTAAACAGCAACATTTTTCTCCAACACTAACAAAAAAGTAGTCTAGCTCCCATTCTTCATGGAAATGGAAGGTTTGTGTTTTTATTTGGATGCATTCATTTTCAAATACAAAAAATAGTAGTTTTTTTATACAGACTAGTCACAACACAACTGGCAACTGGCCCTCACTTCAAACGAAAAGATTTTGAGCTCCGAGGCGTAATAAATGCATGAGTCACATCGACAAGAGTAGCATTTGAACAGTGTTGCCTGCCAACTGTCTAAAATAAAAATTAGTTTTGTAAATTCCACATATCAATATTTTACAAATTAACAATGTAATAATAATGTCATGTGTGTTTGTGTAATAATGGTGAGTTTGTGTAATGTGTGCATTATACTGACGCAGTCTGCTGAGTGAGATGGAAACAATACGTTACATCACGTCCGATGCAGGTCGCGATCGACTGAAAAGGGTGTCGCGATCGACCGGTAGATCGCGATCGACATGTTGGCCGCACAGATATCCTATAGACCAGTGGTGCCCAACCTTTAGTCTATCTCGAGCAAATTAAAATTTAAAAATTTTAGGCGACCCACACATGCCGATGACTTTTTTTTTTTTTTTAAAAAATCACAAGAAAAGTAAAAGAAAATAATATTACATTTTATTTTATTTTTAATAAACCTGATGAATCTGAATGGCTGAGCCGCGACCCACGGTATGAAACTGTACACCCAGGTAACACATTGCTCGCGAGCTACGGTTTGGGCACCGTAGATTATAGACCGTAGCAACTTGTCTCAATTCCTATTCATTTTAAGCACTGGTATATATATATATATATATATATATATATATATATATATATATATATATATATATATATATATATATATATATATATATATATATATATATATATATCCATAAATGGGGCAACTCGTTGTACTCCATGGGCAGCATGCTTAAAGTAAAATAATAAAAGAAAATTTTGATTGTCAGTATCCTGTGATTTGAGAATAAAGATGTCTATAATTATTCTTCTAACACTTCTATTATCAATAAATTCAAATTTATATTTAATTTGCATTCTCGAGCAATAACGTGAATAAATATTTCCTTAATCAATGTGATGCAGTCACTTGCTTCTCGAGCGTCTCACAAAGTTTAAAGAGAGATGAACAGGACGTGCGCATAAAATTATTTATGGCTAAGACGCTTGCGGAAACTTAACAGCAAGCAAATACAGTGACCGGGAAAGAGAAAAGCATTTCGGAATCTTTCGTTAATATTCGTTCATTGTCTCGA
>JABUQX010140764.1:20000-26338 GCA_015478945.1 Trachelipus rathkii
TTTATTATACCTTGCTTCCAAAATCCAAACACCGATTAACTACTTTCAAATTACTGTTTATAATAACACTTAAATCTTTTTCTTGGTCCACAGATTCAAGCTGAGGTAGCCATTTGGTATCATCTGCAATCTTAGAAACCTTACATTTAAGTCCCTGGTCTAAATCACTTATATGAGGAACAATAGTGACCCTAGCACTGAACCCTGTGAGACACCACTCTTCACTATTTTCCATGATGACTTATTGCCATTTAGTCGTAGACACTGTTTTCTATTCCACAACCACTTTTCAATTCAACCATGTGCCACTCCACCTATACCACATTGCAATCAACTTTTTCATCAGCCTTATGTGGGGGACCTTATCAAAAGCTTTGCTGAAGTCTAAGTATATAATGTCAACTGTATCTCCTCGGTCAATGTAGCCAGTCTTGTACTAAATAAATTTTAAAAGGTTTGTCTGACATGACCTATCCTTTCTAAAACCATGCTGGGAGTCATACAATATCTTGCTATCTTCCAAATATTTCTCTCCTTTCAGTAACATTTCCAAAAATTTTAAAACCAGAAATGTTAATCTAACTGACCTATAATTTCCCAAATCTTCCTTACGACCTTTCTTATAAATAGGCAATATAGGTCTATTTCTTTAGGATAACATAGGCCTATTTATTTTGTGGATGATATAGGTCTATTTTTCTTCTGTTGATAAAATAGACATTCTTATTTAGGGTAACATAGGTATTGTTATTTTGAGTAATGTAGTCCTACCTATTAATATAGGCCAATTTATTTTATAAAACACAGGCCAATTTTTGCAATGGGATAATTTAGGCCTATTTTTTCCACATTAAGAGAAGATTCACATGTGTTACATGTAGTATATACTTCGATTACTATCTTATGTATCTTTGTATAGTGTAGTGTAGTGTAGTGTAGTGTAGTGTAGTGTAGTGTAGTGTAGATATGTATGATGCTACAACTGGATCCAATTTGTTCAAAAAAGCTTTACAATTCAGGATCTCCTCTCTCCTCTCTCTCTCTCTCTCTCTCTCTCTCTCCTCTCTCTCTCTCTCTCTCTCTCTCTCTCTCTCTCTCTCTCTCTCTCTCTCACACCGAAAACATAAAATATATTGTAAGTGGTATTAAGATGTTTTTTTCCACCATTTACACCAGCAGATTTTAAATAAATCCCAGTTCAATCCAAACCTACTATTTTTGGGGATTGATTGGGATTATAATCTAACATTAAATTATGCTTGGGAGTTTATTCAGATTTGTTTTGTGTGATAGAGGCCTTAGGATTAAATAAGATTTTGTTGCACACACACACACATTACATACGCCAGACTAGATAAATCATTAGCATTATTATGAAAAACTCTCACAGTAGATAATATATATATATATATATATAATATATATATATATAATATATCTATGTGTGTGTGTGTGAACCTATATCTCTTTCTCACTCTCCTCTCTATATATTATATATATATATATATATATATATATATATATATATATATATATATATATATATATATATATATATATATATATATATATATATATATATATATATATATATATATATGAGATATAAAATTTTGTTTTTAATATTTTTAATGTTTGTTTGCAAACAATTTCTTGAACTTAAAATATTCAATTTACTGATTTATTTATAATTAAATCTTATAATTTTTTTTTTGCAAATATAATTTGCTAATTGCATAATACAATTTTTGTTCAAGGTTAGACCAAATTAAAAATTAAGTACCACATACAACAAATGAAGATTTCATTCGAATTACATAAGTACAATTTGTATTCTTTTTTTTTTTTCTTCATTAGAATACAATCCAGGGTACTTAAACTAGACTATTAATGAAAATTTTGAAACTGATAGGGTTAAATCAAACAATATTTTTCCTATCATTTTTTAATTATTTTTTTTTAGTTCAATAAAAATGTTTATTTTTTTAGTTCAATAAAAATGTTTATTTTTTTAGTTCAATAAAAATGTTTATTTTTTTAATTTCATCAAAATGTTTATTTTTTTAATTCCATAAAATGTTCTATTTTTAAGTTCCATAAAAAAGTTTATTTTTTTATTTCAATAAAAATGTTTATTTTCTTTAATTCCATAAAAATGTTTATTTTTTTTAATTTCATAAAAATGTTATTTTTTAGTTCCAGAAAAATGTTTATTTTTTAGTTTAATAAAAATGTTTATTTTTTTAATTTCATAAAAATGTTTATTTTTTTTTAGTTCCATAAAAATATATCTTTCTTAAGTCATTCCATCCTTCCTTCCATTCCATTCCACTCCTTCTTCTCCTTCTCCTGTCACTCTTCATTCTTTCTCCATCCTTCCATCTCCACTATTATTCTCAGGCTCTCAGGTAATTCTATTTTTAAGTTTCATCTATTGCTTCCACACACACACACACACATATATATATATATATATATATATATATATATATATATATATATATATATATATATATATATATATATATATATATATATATATATATATATATATATATATATATATATATCTATATATATATATATATATATATATATATATCTATATATATATATATATATATATATATATATATATATATATATATATATATATATATATGTGTAAATATTATTAATGTAATATTGTGTGTGCATTGCTGAAAGCACATCTGAAAATTTGTGTGTATTACGTTTCGGTTGATGAAATTATTTAACATTCATTGAGATAAAAAAGGAAAAACTAAACTCTATAACTGCAAAGAAACTTACCTATAATTTGCTTTTCTTACAAATTAAACGATTTAAATTGTAAAATGCTGTTTATTAAACGTTGCTTAAATGCAACGAAGGAAGGAATAATAAAAAAGTTAAAAATGGTTGTATAGTACAATATGACAGGAACTTGAAATAGGAGGATCAAGGTCGATCAAAATCGGATCAGGATCGGATCTTTTTTTTTTTTTTTTAGAGAGAGAGAGAGAGAGAGAGAGAGGACTCTGTATTTGCGAAGAGATTGTTGAATGTGGTAGTATAATGATAGAAAATTGACTAAGCAGTAGAGAGACAATGATGGCGTTTACAAGAGCCTGAATTGTTTTAAAAAAAAGGGTTAATAAAAAAAAATAACAACAACCTAGCTTGAAGGTTTCAGAGTGCGAAGATAGATTATGTATCTGCATAAAATCATTTCTTTACCGATTTCTGAGTAAGCATAATGTAGTTAAAGAAAGAATGCTCAGAAGTAGAATACTTTTTATTCTTTGAAAATTTAGAATAAAAGCATAGAAATGAAAAAACTAATGGGTTTATTGGCTCCAAAGGATAGCATAGAATGCAAAATGATAAATGAATCATGAAAAATCATTGAAGACAAACTGTTCAAAATATTCAATGTATAAAGTATTAAAATTAAAAAGGGTTCAGAATCCAAAGGCGAATTGCTTATAAGGCCACTTTAGGAATGAATATCATTATGTTATATGTTAAATGCATATATATATATATATATATATATACTCACTCTCTTTCTTACCACCCTATAAAACTACTTTATAAATATATATATATATATATATATATATATATATATATATATATATATATATATATATATATATATATATATATATATATATATATATATATATATATATATATATATATGGTCAAGAGTAAACTGTGTAGTAGTGATTCTTCTCCAATTTTGCTTCTTTTTCATGGCATAACAAGCAGCCTGATCATCATATGGTTCCTAGAGAATAGTTGATGAACCTCCTAGAATAATTACATTGAAACTGAGGAAGTAATGGGTGCTAACAACCCTGTTCCTTGTCAGAAAAAAACTAATAAATCTGCGTATTAAACCTGCATTAAATCTAATATTTATGTTATTAAAATAAGATTTTTATTTATATACCAGATTTGTATAAATATTTATATTCATTTAAATACAATATTATTATTAAATTATATTTATATATTCTTATTTTTTTTTTATATTTAATAAATATAATAATATTCATTTTGTGTTATATTTATTTTCAATTATTATTTTACAATGTTTATCAAATATAATATTTGTTTCATATTTTATTTATATTCAATAATTTGTTTATATTTAAATTTAATTATGTTTGATTATATTCATATTTATATTCATTTAATTATAATATATATATATATATATATATATATATATATATATATATATATATATATATATATATATATATATATATATATATTATATATATATATATATATTTTTATATATATATATATATATATATAATAAATAAAAAAATAGCGTATCATGGATCGATTATATGTGCTTACTTAAAGTTATTAATTTCAATTCCTCTACTTATACTGATCAGATCAATAAACGTCATAACTCCAAATTGAACAAATTAGGTTTAATTTCCAACTTTAATCGTAACCCTAATAACATTATCTTTAACTATAGCAATAGAGTCCTTTCCCCTATTGAAAAACGTACTCTCTCTCTAGGTTTAGATTTTAAGCTCCCGACCTTTAAACTTAACTTTTACAATTTCTTCCTCCTTTTTGAAAAACTTCACCTATCCTTATCTAATTATGACATCAGAGGTAATCGTCCCGACTTCACTGCGAACCTAAAATCCTTAGCCCACAAATACTACCACAATTTTAAACCCCCTAACTTTCCCTCCCTTCTTTTCACAAAAGCTAACTTATTAGCCCTGAAATCTCTCCGAAATGACCCCACCATTACTATCTGCTCCCCTGATAAAGGCAAAGGAGTTGTGATCATGAACAAGTCTGATTACACCAATAAGATGAACTCCCTCCTCTCAGACACCTCCAAATTTAAAAAACTATACACTGATAATATACTCCCCCATATCATCCAAATAGAAGACAAAATTAATAACTTCTTACGCTCACTTAAAAAACAAAATTTACTCACCCCTTACTACTCACAACTCTATGTTTCCGGATCTACCCCTGGCATAATGTATGGAAAACCCAAGACCCATAAGCCTTGCCTTCCCCTACGCCCTATCCTTTCAGCTATTAATACCCCCTCCTATAATATTTCTAAGTTTCTCATCCCCTATCTCCAACCCCTTACCACTAACTCTTACACTCTCTCTGACTCTTTCACCTTCTCCAAATACATCCAATCCCTCCATTTTCCTGACTGTTACATCACCAGCTTTGATATTACAAATCTTTTCACCAACATTCCTATCTCCGAAACCTCCAACATTATCTCCAACTCACATAACCCCAATATCCCGGCCTCCCTCAACCTAACCCCCCCAATTTTCAACAAACTCTTAAACCTTGCTACTAACAATAGCTTATTCACTTTCAATGATCAATACTATCAACAAACAGATGGAATGCCCATGGGCTCCCCTCTAGGCCCCACCTTTGCCAACTGCTTCCTTTGTTACCATGAGACTAATTGGCTCAATGATTGCCCCAATGAATTCAAGCCCCTTGTATGCAAGAGATACATTGACGACTGTTTCTTAATTTTTCGTAATAAACCCCAATCCGACCTTTTCTTCAACTATATTAACACAAAACACCCTAATATTCAATTTACCCGCCAGGATGAAACCAATAACACCCTCCCCTTCCTTGATGTCCTAATCCACCACAATCCCAATGGATTCACCACCTCCGTTTATCGGAAACCTACCACCTCTCTCCTCGGTATTAATTTCTTAAGCTCATCCCCCTTCAAATTCCTCCTTAACTCCATCACCATCTCCCTTCACAGAGCCTACCAAATCTGCTCAACCTGGCAAAACTTCCACTATGAAATGGTCCACCTTAAAACTCTCTTCACTTTTAACTTCTTCCCACCCAACCTCATTGATTCCTCCATTCACGACTTCCTCATGAACATATTCAAACCAAAAATTCCCCTCCCCACAGCACCAAAACTTTCAGTTTACTTAAAGATCCCCTACATTGGCCATTCCCACCCCTCATTAATCTTTGACCTACGCAAACTCCTTAATACCTTCTTCCCTATATAGGCCAAACCAGCCTTCAACTACAGCTGAGAATACATAAACATATAGGCACATCATTTCGCACCAACCTTCCCATACTTACCCCCGAACACTCCCAAATCCGCTCCCACACACACGATTCTGGTCACCCCCTCCGCTTCTCTGATTTTAACATTTTGCATTCATCTACTTCTGATACTGACCGTAAGATTTTGGAATCCCTTTACATTAAACAATTAAATCCCCCTTTGAACTCCTCCCACTCCTCTACCCCTCTAAATATTA
>JABUQX010140766.1:0-16728 GCA_015478945.1 Trachelipus rathkii
AGGAAGTTGTTCACCACCTGCACAAACGACCTCCAGGCGGCGCACTCTAGCGTGTTCATGGAGTTTTCGAACTCTGTGTCCTTGATGAGCTGCCGTATCTGTGGGCCATCGAAAATGCCGGCCTTCAGCTTCTCAATGGTGACTCCAGGGAAGGCTCGGCACAGGTAGTTGAAGCACCTCCCATCCTTGTCCAGAGCGCGCGTGAACTGTTTCATTAACCCAAGCTTGATGTGAAGCGGTGGGAACAAAATCTTTTCCCGGTCAACAAGAGGTTCGTTTATGATGTTGCTGGCCCCAGGTACTAACTGCTCTCGCGCCGGCCACTCTTTCTTCACATAGTGCTGGGCTCTGTCTCGACTGTCCCACTTACATATAAAGCATGGGTACTTTGTGTACCCGGACTGCTGACCAAGTAGAAAGTTCACCATCTTAAGGTCGACGCAGATGATCCATTGGTGCTGCTGATATTGGATTTTGTCGAGCACGTACTTGACTGCTTCATATTTCTCTTTGAGAGTTGTGGAGTGCGCAAGAGGAATTGAGGCGAACTCGTTCCCGTTGTGTATGAGCACACTCTTCAAAGAGCGCTTGCTACTGTCTATGAAGAGTCGCCAATCTCTCGGATCATATTGAGGAGCGCCGAGTTTAGCAAGAAGACCGGCGACATCTCGGCAGTACACGAGGTCTTCCTCCTCGCAGAAGTAGCCCATGTAGTCCTGATGCCTTCTACGAAAGAACGTGATACGCGCGTCCTCACCGAGTAGATTTTTCTCTTTGAGTCTGGAGGCCAACAGCTCGGCGGAAGTCTTCGACAAGCTGAGATCCCGAACCAGATCATTAAGCTCACATTGTGAAAAGGGCTGCGGACCATCTTGTGTTCCATACTCCTCATCTGTATCTCCTCCCTCATATGCAGTGGTGGCCTCGTCGTCGCTGTCAGGAAGCTCTCTGCACGCTGGTACAGGAAGTTCTTCGCAGTGAGCAACTGGACGGCGGGCAGATGGAAGGTCGGGGTACTGGAGGCTGCTCCGATTCTTCCGGTTGATGCCAGTAGTATCGATGGCGCAGAAGTAACAATCCGATTCATGGTCAGACGGCTCCCTCCAAACCATCGGAATCCCAAACTTCAGTGAAGTTTTCGTGCCCTTCGTCCACCGCCGGAGATATTCCACGCACGTCTTGCACACCGTGTGCGGTGCCCAGGACTTATCTTGGTCACCCAGCTTGACTTGAAAGTAAGCCTGGTAGGCGCGCTTCACAAAGCTTGTGATGCCCTTCCTGTGCATTGCCAGCGTGTATTCTCCGCAGATGTAGCAGAAAACGTCAGGATTATTCCTGCATGACCGTCGCGCTGAAGCCATATCAATACTCTGAAAAGAAAGAAAAAAGGTCAATTAGTCATTTTGAAACAGAAACACATCAGAAGCAACCATTTATATATGAATAATTCGCTATATTCTTCCAGAAATATAGGATTGAACTCAAAACCTTAGCATATTTAGACTAATTTTGGTGTTCTGAGTCCAAAAATCACCTTGTTGCTCTATCAGGTCAACCTTTTGAGATACAGCCATAGGCCTGTGACTATACATGAGTAATTATCGCTATGTATAGCTTGTCAAATGAACTATTATATCTCAAAGATGACTAATAAGCTAAAACAAATATTACAGACTCAAGCCTGCTAGCTGACGATTTTGGCTGTGCAGGTGTGTGTCAGCGAGAGGCCAGGTGCGATCCGTAAGGGAATGGAAGAAAAAAAAAAATCAGGTAGAAGGGAGAAGAAGGTAGAAGAGAAGACTTGGAGCAAAGTGACAGAGTGGAGTCCCATAAGGGGTGGTGGAGGTTGAAGTCACCTAGTGTAACAGCTGGAGTAGGAAGTTGTTTAAAAAGATCAGCTAAGTCGACCTTAGTAAATTCACTACTGAAGCCAAGTAGATTGAGCAGATAGTAGGGTCGGTGGACAAGTGAATTTGTGCTGCTACTGCATGAAGTTTGGTTTGGATAGGACTGGAGAATAGTGGACAGATTTGTGAATGAGTATCCTGCACCTTCCCTATCATTGTCACATCTTTTTATTGAGGTTAACGGCGATTAATATTCCAGACCCGGTTTATCCATGATGACATAGTCGAATTTCCTGTAAACATATACACTTTGGTGTAAATATATTTATTAGTTGAACGAGTTCTTGAAATTAGAGTGGTAGCCGACAATTCCAATGAAGGGAAAGTGGCCATGCTGAGTTGTTATAAATATTATGATGATGATCTTTTAGAGACAATTTGTCACCGATGTGACTAGAGGTGAGTATTGGAGGTAGGTGGATGGAAAGGATTCAAGGCGTGGATCCCTAGGCAGGAGAACCTTTTATATCCTGGAGGTAAAAGTAGTCATACAGCAGAGATTTCAGTTTGTATGACCTTTTTGAAAGGAGTTTTCAGGTCATGGTGAAGGGAGCTTCACCATGAATGCGAAATAAGTTGAGTTCAACTAAGTCCAACTTATTATGTGGGTTTGGTTGGTCAATAGAGAAATACATAATGCTCATGTTTTATTAATGAGAGCGGTATCAGTATCTGCTAAGCAACAGATTCATAAATGTGGGAGGAGAGGGATATGAAGTTGTTTCCATGGAAATGGGGAAGGAAGGTCTCACGGAAGGTATTGTCTTTTGAGAATAATGTTGGGGTTGCGATATTGGGTTCCAAAATAGTATTTGATGGATTGGCAAGGTCTGATACTGGAGATTTTGCCAGTAATTCATCATGCGAGTGATTTTGGGAGATTGGACAGTTTGATTGGAGAATGGGGACCTCTGGGTCTCTCTTCATGCCTCCAACAGACCCAGAACGCTTAGAGCGTTTGCGACGTTTACGTTGAACAGTTTTCCATTCACCTTTCTCGGACGTGCAGGAAGCATTAGATGAAATGGGTCATCACATCAGCTCCATTTGGGAGCTGTCCGGCCCCATCTGCTAGGGTATGATCCCCTTAGGAAGTGATGATATAGAAATTTCAGGAGAAAGAGTTGTAGAAAGATTCAGAAGAGCTAGAATTATCTTGCAGACTATTAGAGGTTGATTGGTGGATTTATTTCAATATATATATATATATATATATATATATATATATATATATATATATATATATATATATATATATATATATATATATATATATATATATATATATCAAGGAGATGGGGGGGGAGTCGGAGTCAGGAGTCGGGAGTCGAGCGTTTTCAGGGGTGAGAAGGAGTCGGGAGTCGATTTCCCCAAAAGTTGGGGAGTCGGGAGTCGATGTAAAAAAAACGACTCCTTTCCCAAAACAATTTTGTATAAACTTTTCACACAAAAGAATTTGGAAAAACTTAATTGAATTTTTTATTATAAAAGACATTTTATTTTATTTTGACATTTGTTTGTAACCTTAAGTTGTTTATTTTTAATTTTTCCATATATTAAAGAAAAGAAAAACTTTGTCCAACGATATTTTAACATTTTCTATGGTATTTTTTTTTTTCCTGAGTCGAATCGTTAATATTTTCTTGAGAAACCAATTAGTTCATCCTACCCCCCCAAATAAAAATTCGGCTAAATGATGCAAATATAGAGATATTAAGAAGCATTTTTAAAAGTTAAGTGTTTTTTTAATTTAGGGAAAACTGGTCAATGCAACTTATATAAAAATGTCCATTTTTTAATTTTTTTTAATAATATTTTATTTTAGTTTTATGTATGGTAGAATATAAGACATTTGTTTAATGTTTTCTATACCTATCTTTCTTTTAATAATAATAATATTAATAATTATAATAATAATAATATTGTTATTATTATTTTAATGTATGTAATAATAATAATAATAATAATATTATTATTTTATTATTATTAATATTATTATTAATATCGTATTATTATTATTATTATTATTATTATTGTATTATTATTATTATTGTATGTATGTAATATGTAATAATAAGTATGAGTATGAAATTTTTCCACTGGGGTGTTCCTGTGGTTGTTTCCATCCATCCATTATTTCCATCCATCCGGTCCCTCTCCTCCTCTCTCTCTCTTTCTCTCCTCTCTCTCTCTCTCATATATATATATATATATCTTTCTTTTCATAGATGAATGTAACATCATGCTATGTGTGTATGTGTAGGTGTATGTTTATATATATATATATATATATATATATATATATATATATATATATATATATATATATATATATATATATATATATATATATATATATATATATATATATATATATATATATATATATATATATATATACCCTGAACATTGTTTTAACTAATTCTAAATTTCATTCATATGATAAAATCTAGTAGTTGAGGCTTTGGAAGGATGAAGGCATCTGAGGAGAGTCAGTATATTATATTCATTAAGAGATGAGCAGATTGTGGTAATTATTTGCAAAATATATATAAATGACAGGGGTGAGAGAACTTTGGATGTTTGAGTGTCTGTAAGAGGTGCGGGTGACTTATGCAGAGGCAAGTGAGGACCACTTCTTGGTGATAGTTGCAGCCTGAATGACACACTCTCCATTTTAAAAAATAAAATAAATTTCAAAAAATTTATATTAGATTTTGTCTAAATTAGTTTGAAGGGAATTTGTCAGAGAAATCTTTTCTTTTTTTTTTTTCTTTTTTGTTTTGAATTAATAATTATTTTGAAATATATTTCTAATAAAATAAATATTAAAATGGACATCAAAAATGAAATTGAAATTAAGGAGGAAAGAATTGGACCCAATAGACCAAGATAATTGTTTTTATCAGAATGATTCTCAGGTGATTATATATATATATATATATATATATATATATATATATATATATATATATATATATATATATATATTATGTATGTATGGATGTTAATAATGGATAATAATAATGCGATATCAGGTTGGATCAAAAATTGTTTTTCTAAAGGATTTTCAAATCAGATAGGATTTTGAAATTACTTTTCATGTATATCAAGTCTTTTTAGGGTATTTAACATTAAATACAATTAAATACAATGGTAAAAGAGAGTGGCATCCCGAGGCGGGGGTATTTCGGACCACCTTAAGGCACTAACTTGGTCTCCCGTCTCTAATGCACTTTTTGATTTTTTTTTTTTTGGCAGAAATCACGGCCCTATAGTCGGTCATAAGCACACAAAAATAATAATGTAATTCTAATAATAAAAGTTTAATTAAAGTTTTAATAAAGCTCATTCAGCCTGACCGTGGAGGTGAAGCGGACCACCGATGAGGGGTGACTCAGACCATCTGTTTAAATTAAGTCTTTTTACGTATAGAATTCAATTTATATTTTAATTTTTACTCAATATAATAATTATTTATCATATTAAATTTCGTAATAAGTAATAAAATGTCAATAATGATAAATAAAATAAGAATACAAAATAAGGTGGTCCGATTTTGATTTCTCATTTAAAAATTTTGTACCATTTTGAATTGTTTTTTTATTAAGAATTTCATTATTTTAAAATTTTCATAATAGTAACTTTTTTATTAAATTTAAATTAATTATACATAATAAAAGAATTTCAATAATAAGTAAAAAATCTGAGAAAAGCAATGGTGGTCCAGTCACCCCTCGTCAAATTTCTGTTGGGGTGGTCGGACCAAGTCAAACTTGTTTTTGGCCACTAATACTGTTTGGATCAAAATTTTACTTTGCCAGTTTAAAAGCTAACACATACTCGAGTGTATCCACTGAAAAATAATTAAATCCGCATCCATAATTTTCATTTTATATGAAGTTAAAAACTCATTATAAACCACTGGCCTTCCAGAAAGGCCATTTTGGACCCTAATTTTAACATTTTAAAATAAAACTCTAAATTAAAGATGATCTAAATAAAACTTGTGGTACTACCGCGTGGCTATAAAATGAATTGAAAAAATTTTTATTTATTTTTTTATTATTTTATTTTATTTAGAGTGGACCAGATCCGCACCCTAAAGAGGCCGGGCCGGATCACCCGCCGACATATACAATATATAAGTAGAGTTTAGTACTTAGTAAAGTTTTATTAGTGCTCTAGGGCAGTGGTTCCGAGAAATCTTTCTGAAGTAGCTTTTTTTTCCAACAAAATAAAAATAAAAAATTTTTGTGCACCTTCTCTCTTCATCATAAACGAATATACATATATATATATATATATATATATATATATATATATATATATATATATATATATATATATATATTTTAAAACTCTACTGATCTAAACTAGGTCACAAGCAAACAAAAAAAATAATAATGTAATTCTAATAATAAAAGTTTTATTAAAAGTTTGAATAGCAGCTAGTCCAGCTGACCGTGGAGGGGGGTGAAGCGGACCATTGAGGAGGTGACTCAGACCACATATATATATATATATATATTAAAAAATAAAATTGAGTTTTCTTCATGCTTGTCCCTTGGTATTTAGTTACGCTTTTAAATTTAATATTAACAATAGAAATCTAAAATATAAATTACTTTTTTAGATTTCTATTGTTAATAAATTAGTACAATCTTACAACAACCAGCTAATGAGGTTTCAGAAATTTGAAATTATTAAATAGTGACTTTCCTTCTAAATTATTAACAAGATTCTATATAAAGGCTTCTATTATATACCTAATCCTTTAGCGATCATTGCTGAATACGTACAATACATTCAATATGCCTGATATCAACTTAGGAGATCTTAACTACGAACTTAGGAAAAAATTTCTCAAATACAGAGATCAAATGATTTCATCTAATATTAAAAAGATTCAATTAAGCTTCATCAAAAACTGCCTAAAAAATTTAGTTATACCTAAGACTCTGTTACCTAACAATCTTTCAACAAATGATAATAACCCTTTCCCTGATATATATACATAGGGAAATTCTTCTTAGCAAAATTTCAACTATCAAGAAAGAAATTAAACTCACTTTCGGACAAAGTTTTAAATACTTCAAAATTTTCCAAGAGTCATGGTATAAACAGAACCCAAACTCTCTCGATACCTTCACCCAGTTACTCAATTTAGCACATCAAAGAAAAGATTTTATCATCAATGAAAAAAAAGAGAAAACTTAAAAACAAATTTAAACTATTTATTATAATAGTGTTTGGGTGAAGAATTCTAATTTTAATAACATCATAAATAAATCAGATTTAGAACTATCGATGGATCAAAAAATCATTTTGGGCTACAGACTCATTTTCTCTACAAAATTTGGACCCGATTTCGAAATTTATTGTGGACTTTGAAAAATATAAAACTAATTTCAAAGAAGAATCTCACTCTCTGGATTTCATGGAAGGACTAATTATTCATAAGATTTTCAACTCCCTAAATAAACAGAAAACACCCTCCTAATTTTACACAGCTCTCTATTCACTTACAAAAAACAACAATATCATAATTACAAGATCCAACAAATGTAATAATATAGTTATACTTAACAAAACTGACTATCTACATAAATGTAACAATCTACTCTCTGATAACAACACATATTCCCTCCTCACTAAAAATCCCTTAAAAACTTTTCAAATTAACTTTAACCATAAACTAAAAAACATTCTTTCGGAACATGTTCACCTGCACAATGATTTAAAAGCCACCTTCCCTTGCCTTTCCAAATTCTATGGAATCCCTAAAACCCATAAACCTAATACCCCTCTCCGCCCTATCATCTCTAACATAGATTCTGTCCCCTATAAATTATCCAAATGGCTAGCTAAACAACTCTCCCCTCTTGTTGGACACATCTCATCATCACACATTACCAATTCTGAAGATTTCATCATCAAAACCAAAAACATCAACCCACACTCCCACTCCCTTGTAAGTTTTGATGTAACTTCACTCTTCACCTCTGTACCTGTCCCTTTAACCCTTTCACTCCTATCACGTTTTATTGATGAAAACAATTTCATATTACCATTTCCTTTTGACACTTTAAAACAATTAATCCTACTTACCCTAGAACACAACTTTTTCGAATTTAATAACACTTTTCTGAAACAAAATTCCGGTCTTAGTATGGGTTCTCCCCTTTCTCCTGTCCTAAGTAATATTTTCATGGAACTTCTTGAAATTTATCATATATTCCCTAACCACATTCTCACTAATGTTACTTGGTACAGATATGTGGATGACATTTTTGCATCTACTCCTTCCAACATTTCCTCAACACTATTAACCCTAACATTAAATTCACTATTGAAACTTCTAAAAATAATTCCCTACCATTCCTTGATGTTCTTATAACCTGGTCCAATAATCTCTCTACCCTCCAATTCTCTGTTTACCGCAAACCTACTTACAACCCAAGTTACATACATTGGTTTTCATCCCATTCAACCAACACAAAAATAGGAACACTTTCTTCCTTATTTCTCAGAGCTCTAAGAATATGCTCTCCCTCTTTTCTACAAACTGAAATTAATTACCTTTTCTCTATTTTTAACAAACTTTCTTACCCTCATTTCATTATACAACGTGCCCTTAAACAAGCAAAAAAATCCTTTTATCAACCTCACAATTATAACCCCTCTAATAACAACTCTTTCTTACCCATACCTAACATTCCTCTTAAATAATTAAAATACATCTTACTCAATAATATTAAACTCACCTCTTCAGGAAATTTACCCCTTAAAGCTATTCTTAGACCCAACATAAATCGACCCACTAACATACCCCAATGTGTTTATAAAATCCCTTGCCTTCATTGTAACTCCTTATACATCGGAGAAACACATGACTTTAACCGTAGACTGTACCAACACAAACATGACCTTACCACTGACAACCTAAATTCTGCCCTCACATTACATCGTGCCACACATAACCATACTATTGACATTAACAACATGACCCCTCTCATACATTCAAAAGATTTACACAGAAGAAAATTACTTGAATCCTACTACATCCTTAACACCAATAATTATAATAGGCAAAAAGGTGAAATCAATATCAATCCCACTCTAAATAACATTTTGAACTCCACTAATTTCTATAAAAATCTTAAATCTAAAATATAAATTACTTTTTAGATTTCTATTGTTAATATTAAATTTAATTTTAATCTTACAACAACCAGCACCTGATGAGGCTTCAGAAAAGAAACGAAAATTTGTGCTTAAGTAAATTATTAAATAGTGACTTTCCTTCTAAATTATTAACAAGATTCTATAAAGACTTATATATATATATATATATATATATATATATATATATATATATATATATATATATATATATATATATATATATATATATATATATATATATATATATATATATATATATATATATATATATATATTCTTTCTTTCTTTCTTTCTTTCTCTATCTCTCTCTAAATATATATATATATATATATATGTAAATGTCACTATATATACTAATATATATATATATATGTATAATAAAATCTATTAATGGATCCAGTATTTGAGACCTAAGAGGTGGTGCTACTATTATGATTAAAACATCTTTAATACTCCTAAAAATTAATTCATTCATTTCATTTATATTTTCAAACTCGTCCATTTTCCTGTCATATAATATAATAAAATGTTTTTTTTTCGGGTTAGGTTTTACATTATTGCTTTTTGTTTGTGTTTTTTAAAAACGCAAAATGGATTGATGCAATTCTGTTATCAGAAAATTGAAATTAAGAATAAAAGAACTTTATTAAAGAGATTTTAAAATGTTTAACTTTATGTGTATAATGGTTCAGTGAGCTTCCTTCCACCCTTTCCATTCTTATCTATTCTTGGTACTTATATTCCTTTCATAATTTCTTTCTCTCTCTATATATATACTCTCTCTATCTCTCTCTCTGTTTCTCTCTCTTTCTATATATATATATATATATATATATATATATATATATATATATATATATATATATATATATATATATATATATATATATATATATCCAGTGATAGGCAAAATCTGGCAACACAGTTTAAAATCGATTCTGTGTGTGTGGAAATATTTCAAAATCTAGATCTAGCACACCATCAGATTCGATTCGAATACGTAATGTGTGAAAATTATGATTCTGAATCCAAATCCATGTAAAAGCTTGGAATCGAATCAGTTTGAATCAACCGAATGATTTTTTACAAATTAAATACAATCAAAATATCAGTGATACCATCTCAAATATTTAAATAACAGAGGGTCTCTCCTTTTTCTCTACAAACGAAATATTTATTTCCATGTTGTGTTCTATTAATATTAATATACACACAGACATACATTTACAGACACATATATATATATATATATATATATATATATATATATATATATATATATATATATATATATATATATATATATATATATATATATATATTATTATTATTAAATAATTTCTATTAAGCTTTAACTGCTATAAAATTGCCTTTTTATAAATTTTTTAAAAAGCTAATTAAGTAAATATTACAATTTATTAACTATTTCATAATTAACATAATAACATCCTATTAAAAAATTAAAATTTTGGCTCCTAAATGGTGATGCAATCTTATTCTAAGTTTTCATTTTAATTATTTTGATGATTTTGACATCCTTTAGAAACAAGAAATGAGCTCAGATTCCAATCCGGATTCAGAATCGAGCTCCGAATCCATATGTGTAAAAATGTTTGAATCTGAATCCAGCATCTTCGAATCAGAATCCAGATTCAAGAGCTGGAATCTTGATTCGGATTCGCCCATCACATATATATATATATATATATATATATATATATATATATATATATATATATATATATATATATATATATATATATATATATATATATATATATATATATATATATATTTATATTTATATATATATATATATTTATATTATTATTATTATTATTATTATTATTATTATTATTATTATTATTATTATTGTGTGTGTGTGTATTATTATTATGATGGGTGTTAGTTCAATCTAGCTTACTGGAATTCCTTTTATTTTATTTTGTACAGAACTCTGACAAGGAAAAGCTTCCCTTTGGCAGAATACATTAAAATGAGGTAGAAAGGTTGTTATAAAATCTGGGTTTAGAGAATTGGAAAGTCCGTGTTCAAAAGCTGGCTCATCAGTGATGTGGTAAATCCTCCAAAATCGATACTGGATCGAAGCAATCAATTGATAAGAGTGGAAAGGTAAGTTATATTGTTGGTATTGCTATTAATCTACAAGTTGGAATCATTTCCATATTATTAAACCACTCACCACCACCACCACTACCACCAACAATGAGAAAAAGGAAGACTAAAAAGCTGCATCCGCAGGAGAGGAAAAAAAGAGGTAAATGAACTGTTTGGAGGAGGATGAATGGGGGATTACAAGAAAATAGGTTTGAAGCAAAGTGCGAAAGCTTAATAATAGATTTTGGGGAATCTTTCATAGAAAAATGAAAAGAGATAGGACTTTTGTGACTAATGAAATGGATGTGAGGAGAGTGTGGAGGGAACACTTCGAAAATCTGCATAACATTGTAAGTGAAAAAGTGGGTTTGATGGTGAAGAATATTTTGGGAGGATGTTGAAAACGGTAAATCCTCAGTATAGATAGAATTACAGGTGAAATGATAAAAAATAGAGACGGGATTGTGATTGACTGGATATTGGAGTTGTGTAACAAAGCGTTTATGGAGGGTATAGTTCCGGAGAATTGAAGTAGAACAGTAATAGTACCCTTGTATAAGGGTAAGGACCATAAATGGAACTGTAGGAACTATAGAGAAATTAGTTTATTGAGTGATGTAGGCAAGATATATGCTGGTATTTTGGTTGAAAGAGAGCGTCGAGGGACTGATTGACGAAGAACAAAGGTGCATTTAGAAGTAGTAGAGGATATGTAGGTCAAATCTTTACATTGAAACAAATAATTGAGAAAATGAGAGTGAAGAAGAATAAATTGTATTTAGGTTTTATGGACTTGCAGCAGGCGTATTACTGGATTAACTATAAAGCTCTGTGGCAAGTGTTAGTTATGTATGATGTTTGTGTCAGGCTTCTGAATGTAGTCAAAATTATGTATGTCTATTGTGAAGCGTTTGTAAGAATAAATGGATTGGGTAGTGAAGTGAATGTTGGAGTGAGGCAGGGATGTGTTATGTCTCCTCAGTTATTTAATTTATGAGATGAATGGGGCTATGGAAGAATTAGAGGTAGAGTTGGCAGGGGAACGTTTTAGAATGATGGAGAGTGGAAGAGAGTGGAGGGTGCCCTGCTTATTGTATGCGAATGATTTGTTTTTTCTGGTGAATTTAAAGTGTTTGAGAGGATTGGGAAAGGAAAAGGAAAGGGAAATGGATTGGGAAAGATGTAGATATGAGTAAGGTGATGATATTGAGTAAGGAGAGTCCGTGGTGTGAAGTTTTTTTAGATTGTGAGCAATTGGAATGAGTATCACATTTTGGATGAAAAGGGATCGCATGATGCAGTGTAGTAGGAATGCTGTGAATGGTAGGAAGGTGGTTGGTGCGATTATTTTCTTGGTGGATAAAAAAGGACTAAGTCTTGAGTGCGCTAGGGTTTTGCATGAGCGTAGGTTGTTACTGGTGTTAATGTATAGTTGTGAAACTATGATGTGGTATAAGAAATATGGATGTAAGGCACAATATGCTCAGATTAATAATCTTTGGGACGTGTTAGTTGTGAGAAGAATTGATAAAATGAGGAATAAACGTTTAAGGGAGTTGTGTGGTGTGAAGAAAGATGTAAAAGATAGAATAAACGAGTGTGTATTAAGATGGTTTGGTCATATGGAAAGGATGAATGATGGTCAGTTGGTTAAGCGAATTTATAGTGGTGAGTGTGCTGGGAATCTACCGACTGGGAGACTGAAGAATAGGTGGATTAAGTCAGTAAAGGAATTTCTTAAGGAAAGGAATGTAAGTTTGGCAGAGGCGAGAGGAAAGGTGCATAATAGGAGTGAATGGTGGGGTTTTGTGAGGGGGTATGGTTGCGGGCCTGGCCAAGGGAATGAACCATACATTGACGTGATACAACAGCGAGGGTCCGTCTCTGTCCTGTGAAGCCTTAGGGTTGATTTTTTTGACTGAGATGAGCTATCACTTAGTCTTAGAGTATTAAGGTGACTCTTTGACCGTCATGCTCTTCTTACTTAACCGTCCGCCTCTCTGCAGCACGCAACCTTCCCATCCGCAGTGTATAGTATATAAATAAAGATAGATGATGATCATAAGAAAAATATTATTATTATTATTATTATTATTATTATTATTATTATTATTATTATTATTATTATTATTATTATTATTATTATTGTTTATTATTATTATTATATTATGATGAATATGAACTAATTTATTATTATTATTATTATTATTATTATTATTATTATTATTATTATTATTATTATTATTATTATTATTATTATTATTATTATTATTATTATTATAGGATAATCTCTTTCTTCTTCACCTAACTCAACATTCCAAAGATTGAGTTATTTTTCCTTCCTTCCCCATCTGCCACACTGGAAAAGAAAGCAGTAGGAGAACAAGACAAATGTCGAAAAGAAAGCCCAGCCTACTGCCCCCTCTGTACCATTAATTAGTGAAAGCTGTCACAGATTGTGAAAATCATCCAAAGCTCGCGGGACCGCGACGATCCACTAAGGGTAATCAAGTCAATGTAAGGGGTTCATCCCTTGGCGGTGGCCACAACCATGCCCCCATATAAAACCCCGCCGCCATCTCTCCTATCATGCACCTTATTCTCGCCTCTGCCAAACTCACATTCCTTCTCCTCGATCCACTTGACATTTCCTTCGGTCTCTCAGCCGGTCGGCTCCAAGCAAACTCACCCCAATATATATATATTTAAGTAACCGACTATCATTCATCCTTTCCACGTGACCAAACCATTTCAACATAATTTCATTTATTCTCTCATTTACCCCTTTCTTCACAACACACAACTCTCTAATACGTTCATTCCTCATTTTATTAATTCTTTTTCACACCTAGCATGCCCCTAAGATTGTCCATCTGAACACATTGAATTATATCTATACTTTTATTCCAGACCATAGTCTCACTACCATACAATAACACAGGTAACAACATACCCTCATAAGACTCTAGCGCACTCAAGACTTAGTCCCTTTACATTCACCAACGATTTAATTGCACCAGCAACCTTCCTGCCATCCACAACTTTCCTACTACACTCTGCATCATTCGTTCCCTCTCATCCAACACATACCCTAAATATTTAAACTCAGACACTTGCTCCAGCTGGAACACCATCTAACATAACTTCACACACTGAGGAACTGTCCTCACCACAACCATAACCTTTTTCTTATCTACGTTTACTTTCAAACCCCTCCTTTTACATACCCTGCCAAATCTCAACTAATTTTCTCAAACTCTCTTCAGATTTCCCATATTATTATTATTATTATTATTATTATTATTAAGGAAATCTCTTTTGTAGAAATTTATGACTCTGAAAAATATATCTTCATTGTTGAAGAAAACAAAAGAAAAAGATTCAAAAGTATGTTTCGATTCAGAAGAAGAAGAATTTTTGGCCAAACTTTTGACGTCAAAGTTTCCGTTGGTGCGGATCAACAAGTTGAGTGACAAGGAATTAAAGGTATTTTGCCCAACTTAGTTGTCTTTAGATTTTTCCTGAAAATCAATTTTATTTTTATAAAATGTTTTTCTTGTTCAGTTTTTTTTGAGTTAATGAAATCTGTTCCTTCCATTGTGATAAAGTTGATCTTTCCTTCCCTTCATCATTACAGTTATCTCTTCTCTTCTAATGAAATTTATCTCATCACATTTTCGCTTTTTTGTCTGTCAGTTCTGAAAAAGAAAAAGAAAATTTCTCAAAAAAAAAATAATAATTAAAATAAATAAATAAGGAAATTAATATATAAATAAAATAAATAAATAAATAAATAAATATAATCATCATCATCATCATCCACCTCCTTTCCCCAGATTGGGGAAAATTATCCACCCTAGGGTTTCGCGAGACTACGACCTACCCTCACTGTGGTTTCTTGTCAATGTGGGGTTCATCCCCTTGGCCAGGCCCCACAACCATACCCCCTCAAATTCCCGCCGTTCACTCCTGTTATGCACCTTTCTTCTCGCTTCTGCCAAACTCACATTCCTCTCCTTCAGTCATTCCTTTAGTGATTTGATCCACTTTTTCTTCGGTCTCCCAGCCAGCCGATTCCCAGCACACTCGCCACTATACATCCTCTTAACCAAGCGACTATCATCCATCCTTTCCATATGACAAACTATCTCGCCCTTCTTCACACCATACAACTCTCTTTATCAATTATTCTCACACCTAACACGCCCCTAATATTGTCCATCTGAACACATTGTACCTTAGAGCTATACCTCTTATTTTAGACCCTAGTTTCATACTTACTATACATAACACAGGTAACAACATACCCTCATGCAAATCCCTAATGCACTCAAGACTTAGTCCCTTTAATTGCACCAGTCACCTTTCTACCATTCACAACTTTCTTACTACACTCTGCATCATCCGTTCCCTTTTCATCCAACATATATCCTAAATATTTAAACTCAGACACTTGTTCCAGTTGCTCATCATCTAACATAACTTCACACCGAGGACTGTCCTCACTCACTACCATAACCTTACTCTTATCTACATTTACTTCAAACCTCTCCTTTTACACACCCTGCCAAACCCCTCTACCAATCTTCTCAAACTCTCAGATTCACCTCACAAAACCAAATCATCCGCATATAATAAGTAGGGCACCCCCCACTCTCTTCCATTCTCCATCATTCTAACACCTTTCCCTGCCACCCCTATCTCCAATTCTTTCATAACCCAATCCATATACAAATTGAATAACCAAGGAGACATAGCACATCCCTGCATCACTCCGTTATTAATATTAAACCAATCACTTTCATCTTCATTTATTCTTACACACGCTTCACTATCGTCATACATAATTTTGATTCCATTCAGAAGCCTACCACCAACACCATATATCGCTAACACCTGCCACAAAGCTTCCCTATTAATCCTATCATACGCCTGTTGCAAATCCATAAAAACTAAATACAATTTAAGCCATAAACAGGGTTGTCAAAAAGCCAAAAAGCCATGGATTTTTGGCTTTTTGGCTATGGTTAATTGACTATTTGACGCTTTTATGAAAAATTCAGTAGTAAAAATTTATATTCATTCTATATTTGTAAGATATTATATATATAAAAATTTATGACAAAAATATATATATAATATATATATATATATTAGATATATATATATATATATATATATATATATATATATATATATATATATATATATATATATATATATATATATATATATATATATCAGGGATGGGGAGTCGGAGTCGGGAGTCGAGCATTTTCAAGGGGTAAGGAGTCTAAGTCGGGAGTCACTTCTCGTCGGGAGTCGATTTAAAAACGGACCTCTATCGACCCCCAAACAATTTTTGCATAAACTTTTTCACACAAAAATTTGGAAAAAACTTAATTGAATTTTTATTATAAAAGGCGTACATTTTTTTTTTTATTTTTGACATTTGTTTGTAGCCACTTAAATATATTGTTTTTAATTCTCCATTACGCAGTTTTCAGGTAATGAG
>JABUQX010140767.1:0-7500 GCA_015478945.1 Trachelipus rathkii
TATTATTATTATTATTATTATTATTATTATTATTATTACTATTATTATTATTATTATTATTATTATTATTATTATTATTATCAATATCATTATCATTATCATTATCATTATCATTATCATTATCATTATCATTATTATTATTATTATTATTATTATTATTATTATTATTATTATTATTATTATTATTATTATTATTATTATTATTATTATTATTATTATTATTATTATTATTATTATTATTATTATTATTATTATTATTATTAACTGGGAACAGCTGGTAAATATTTGATGAATTTTGTAAAACTGGATACAATTTTACTCAAATTTCAATATTAAATTAAATTGCTTATTAATGTGTTATTGTTATAATTTTTCACACTGGTCAAAATAAATACTAAATAAACATTTTAAAGGAAAGAATTTATTTCTTTTTAACCATTGCAATCATACAAAAAAAAATCCCTGGTGAAACTAGTCTTTTCTTAATTTAGTTTTAAATGTTACTGAAACATAATAAAAAAGATGAATAAAAAAGATAATTTATGAAAAATAGATAAATAGATAAATGTGAAATTAAAAATCAAAGAGCGTAAATTGGTTATTACGTGGCAAAACTCTTTATTATCTAACTTGCCTTTAACTTGCAAATGCTAAAAATGTAACAAAAGAAAACAATGAATTTTTTAACCTGAAAAAGGATAAATATCTTATAAATATTATTTACTCTGTGATTACAAACAAGAAACTCTTCATCGAGTCTCTGTGACAAAGCGACAAGTATTAGAAAAAGCTGCCATCATTTTTGCTTTATTGTTTACGAAAGTAGTAACTTATATGGAATAACATTTCCAAACAACTTTAAAGTAGAAATGAATAAATTCATTCAATCTCTTCTTTCTTTCTAAGTATATTCGTTTTTCCATCAGATCATAATCTTTCATATTTCAGAAACTTTCACCAGGATTTGACTCTAAATCTCACTTATTTATTTTGATTCTTGTTGATTATATTTTTCCTTTGAGAGGAAACAACAGCAGAACATTGACAATTTCTTAAAGATTCAATGTTTTAATAACACTAATAAATATCATTTCATATCACTATGCCTAGACTTATAGAAAGGCAAAAAACTAGTTGCTAACCAAAAGGTTGAACAGTGAAACTAACATTATCGTTGTAGCCAAATAATGAGAAACGTTGAGAAGTTGTCTTGTAGTGAAAGTCGTTCTCAGAGGCATAATGCAGTATATGATAGATCCAGGGATCATAGACTCTGAGTTGGAAGTCCTCCGGACTCCAGCAGCAAAATATTCCAGTGATCAACTTCAGCTAATCTCGAAGCAACAACTCCTCCTGCCGATCCAGAACCAACTGTCGTAATAAATAAATATATAGTATATATATATGTATGTAGCTACATTTGGCCGAACTGTAGCTATATATATATATATATATATATATATATATATATATATTTATATATATACATATATATATATTTATCATATATATATATATATATATATATATATATATATATATATATATATATATATATATATATATATATATATATATATATATATATATATATATATATATATATATATATATATATATATATAAATATATATATATAAAGATATATATATATATATATATATATATATATATATATATATATATATATATATATATATATATATATATATATATATATATATAGTATGTGGCTCTTTTGTCGAACTGTTGGCCACGCAGCCCCATTTCCTGCTAGGAGAGGCTTATGAGACATCCTATCCCCCACCAAACTTAGTACCCCACTCTGATGACGTCACCTCATAGGAGACGGGATTTCAAACCCATGCACCTCATTGGGGAGTGCTGGGCCCCCAAAGTAAGGTTTCCGGTATGGCAGCGAAAATAAATGAATATATATATATATATATATATAAATATATATATATATATATATATATATATATATATATATATATATATATATATATATATATATATATATATATACATATATATATATATATATATATTTATATATATATATATATATATATATATATATATATATATATATATATATATATATATATATATATATATATATATATATATATATATATATATATATATATATATATATATATATATATATATATATATATATTATTAGTTATATTTTATATATATATATATATTAAATATTTTTTTTTAAATCACTTTAAAATAAAAATATAAATAAAGGAAAATCTTAAGAAAAATAACTAAACGAGAAAAAGTTTACGTTTCGAGACGTATATCCTTGGTCTCCTCTTCAGAACTAAAAAAAATTATCAACTTAGGAATGACGCTTCAGCTTCGCCATTAAGGTATGAGCTGTAATCGTTAGACGGATGAGCAGGTCTATTCCTTCTTCGACTAAATCTTTCTCTCCTCATAATCCATGGTTCGATCGCCTTGTTCTCGTTGGTCCAGGCCAGAGACAGCGCTACTTAAGAAAATTCTTCTGTTCCATCACTCGCCAATTTTCCTTCAGCTAGAAATCGTTGCAGGGATACTGACGAGCAAAGTGGGCTTTCATCAAACGAAAGTGCGATAACCTCCTTTGGTTCTCCTACTGACAAATCTTTCGGCCTCTTGCCAAAAACATCTCTAACAACTTTGTAAATCTGCCTTTCCTCCTCTTATTCGATCTAATGGCTCTGTTGCTAACTCTCCAACTGAAAAGGCCAATCTCTTCGAATCTCCTATTTTCCTCTAACTCAACTCTTGGTCGATTCTGGCATTCCTCCTCTCCACCTTCTCCTCTCAGGTGTCCTATGTCTCTTGCCAGTGATTACATTTGATCGGGTGCATAGGCTCCTGAGATGCTATATGAAAGGGAAGGTGGGGGCCTGGATGGCATTCCTCCCTGAGTTTTGAGGGAGTGTGCTCCCGTGCTGGCCCCTCGTTCAACTATATTTTCTATGTCTCAATACTAACACTTTCCCTCAGTGTTGAAGCACGCACATGTCCAACCTATCCGAAAAAGGAAGCAGCTCTGATCCTTCTAACTAATGCCTTATAGTTTCACCTAGTATTCTCCTATCTAAGATCTTTGAAACCCTTCCTAACTCTCACTTCTTAGACCATCTTAAATCTCATTCTCTTCTTTCCGATCGCCAGTATGGCTTTCAGCCTGAGGTCTACTGGTGATATACTTCCTATTTAACCGATTTATGGTTTTCCGCTCTAGGAACTACTGGGAGACTTGCGTGGTGGCGCTTGACATATCCAAAGCTTTTGACCGGGTGTGGCACGCGTCACTGCTCTCCAAGCTCCCCTCCTTTGGGTTTCCTCCTTCTCTTTGCTTACTTATGTTTAGTTTCGAATCGCTCAATATCGGCTGTTGTTGATGGGGCGACTTCTTCTTCTTTTTCTGTCAATAGTGGTGTTTCTCAGGGTTCTGTCTTATCTCCTACTTTATTCTTACTTTTCATTAATGATCTTCACCTGCACATCTAACTTATCCACTATCCTGATGACTCTGACCTTTCTGATCTGCTCCCTCTTTTACTTCTAGAATTGCCTCTCGTCTTAATCTTTCCGATTCTATTCTCGTTGATCTGGATAGAATTTCCGATTGGGGTCGTCTCAACCCAGAAATTTTAATTTTTAAAACCTAACTTCATACATCTCTCTCTTAAAACACCTATCTAACTTTCCTATCTCTTCCGACGGTTCTCTCTCGTCCCTCCTGTTGACAATATAAACATCCTTGGCCTAAAAATAAACAAAAATGTCTTGGAAACATCCTTACATCACAACGGTTGCTAGGTGGCCTCAAAGAAACTGGGAGTTCTGTTTAGACTGCTAGATTTTTTCCTCTTCTCAGTTATCCAGCTATACAAGGGGTCTCATCCGCCCTTGTATGGAGTACTGTTCTCATATCTGGGGGGGCTCTGGTTTCACCCGGCTTTTGGACAGGGTCGAGTCAAAAGCCAAAAGGCTTATAAACTGTTTTGTACTTTCCACTTCACTTGACCCTCTATCTTTGCGGCGCGATGTTGGTGCTTTATCTCTTTTCTATAGGTACCGCAGCGGCAGGTGTTCGATGGAACTTACCACTCGCGTACCACCACCTTTACGACGCCCTTGTAGCACAAGGAGTACTGTTGCGCACGAGTTTTGTGTTGATGTAGGTAACTCCAGGCTAGTTCGTTGCGGTGCTTCCTTCTTTCCTGCCACATCTGTTCTGTGGAATTCTCTTCCATCTCCTGTGTTTCCTGCTGAATTTAATCTCTCTCACTTTAAAGCCTGCGTAATTTACGCTAGTGGATGAAGTTTTAGCGTGCAACACCCCCTCCCTGAATAGGGCTCTGCCCGTGAGTGGTGGTGACAACTGTAAAAAAAAAAAAAAAAAAGAAAACTATTATATATCAACTTTAATCATGCAAGAAATTTACATCAGAAATTATTCAATCTTTGTTTAGATTCCCCTTGGGTCAAATTTTCTAATTACCTAAATATTACTAATTTATCCGACTATCAACTTGATGTTTTTGAAGCACAATTACTGGGTTTTGCGCTTGGCTTCTATTTATCTTTCTCCTTTCAACAAACTGAAATTTTGTCATCATTTAGTTCACATAAAAACTTACTTCCTCTTCTCGTGAATAAGCTAAATTAAATGTATACCTTTCTTCCACGAAGATTTACCAATGTCATTTCCTCTCTAAAAAGAAATAAAGATATTATCATTCCCAAAGCTGATAAAGGGACTGGTGTTGTTATTTTAAACTTTGTTGATTATGTCTCTAAGGTTGATACTTTACTTAATGATGTAAATGTTTATGAAAAATTAAACACTGATCCTTCTAATTCACAGATATATTCATTCAATAGATATATCAAACCTTTGATACCTACTTATATTTTTAAAATGGTTTTGGTGTCCAATCCAACACTCCCTTATTTATATGGGATTCCCAAATTACATAAAGAAGGAGTTCCACTTAGAAAAAATATTTCTTCATGAAGAGATGCTTTTTCCGAGCTACATAAGTGGTTGGTCTCTTTTCTTTCACCTTTGATGGGAACTATTTCTCCTTCACATATTCTAAATGCAAGAAATTTAATTAAAAAAAATAGGAAGATTTGTCCATACAATCATTGTTTGGTTAGCTATGATGTCACTAGCCTTTTTACCAATGTTCCTATTCTTCATTTACTTGACTTTTTGACTGGATTATTGTTGCCTCATATGGTTCCTATACCTATTCCACATTTTATTAGCTGCTTACAGATATGCATGGCACAAAATGTTTTCACTTTTCGTAATAATTTTTTTCGCCAAATATTTGGTACAAGTATGGGAGGTAGTTTGAGTCCAATCATAGCAAACATTTACATGGAGTTCTTTGAGACCAGACTTCTTCCACGTGCACCTCTTTATTCTCAAGTCTTTTCTTGGAAGAGATATGTAGATGATGTTCTTGCTATTGTACCTAATTCTTTTTCAATTGATCAATTTCTTGAACAAATTAATGTCTTGACTCCAACAATCACCTTTACCTCTGAAGGTCAAAATGAAGGATGCATTCCTTTCCTTGACCTTTTAATTATACAAACTGGAACACAACTGGCCTTTAAAGTTTATCGTAAGCCAACTCATACAAATCAACTTCTCCATTACTTTTCTTTTCACCCCCCATATATTAAAAATAATATTATCTATAATATGTTTCTAAGAGCTTTCCATTATTGTGATCCACAATTTCTCCAACAAGAAACTGATTTTATTTTTCAAACTTTTCAGAAACTGGCATATCCCCTATTTTTAATTAAACGTAAATATAAACATGCCTATTCTAATTTTCTAGGACTAAGAAATTGCTCTCCTTTTGTCATGGAAAATGTTAAAGTTATTCCTTTTTCACCCCAACTTCTTGAACTTAAATTTATGTTTAAATATTTATTTAATATTAATTTAATTTTCAGTTTTCCTGATACACTTTCAAGAATCCTAATTACTAATAATACCACAAAACGAGAAGCCATGGGAGGTGTTTACAACATTCCTTGTTATATGTGCAATGATTTATATTTTGGGGAAACTTTAAAGACCTTAAAAACAAGAATTGACCAACATATGGGTGAAGTCAGGAGAGGCAATGAAAGTAGTGCTGTATTTAGACATTTATCACAAGATCATGTTATTAATTGGAATGGTGCAGAATTTTTGTTTCGTTCCAAAGATAAAAACTTAAATCAATTGATTGAGTCCTTTTTCATTTCTACAAAAAGTAATTTTAACATTTCAGAAGGATTTTTCAATTTGGATCCAATCACAAAAAAATTTATATCAGATCATATTAAGGACTTACTTTTGAAATAATTAATATTTTTGGATACTTGATAAAAAAGGATTAAGAATGTGACGCCACTCTGTCTTTTTGCTTGAATTTATATTTTTATTTTTTATTTTGTATTTTCAATATTTTTTTATATTTTGTGTTTTAATAATTTGTAAAAAAAATTTAGTTCTGATGAGGGGACCAAGGATATAAGTCCCGAAACGTAAACTTTATCTCGTTTAGTTATTTTTTCTTAAGATTTTCCTTTTTTTATTTTAAAGTGGTTTTAAAAAATATTTTAATATTTACAGAGCTTGAGTAGTAAATTAGAGCTCTTTAACTAAAATTTAATATATATATATATATATATATATATATATATATATATATATATATATATATATATATAAAAAGTGTATATATATATATATATATATATATATATATATATATATATATATATATATATATATATATATATATATATATATATATATATATATATATATATATATATATATATATATATATTTTTTACTCCCTATTGACTTGCATTTTAAATTGATCGACAATTCATCGTGTAAGAAATTTTATTCTTTTCATTCCTCTTTTTTTTTTTTTTTTTTTTTTTTTTGTCCAAATAATTTTTTTTTTATTTTTTTTTTTTTTAGCATTGTATTGCTTACATAAAACTTCATAGAACTATCTGAAACCTTCTAGTAATATAAAGGTTGACATAAATACAGTTTTGTTTCTTTAAACCGTCTAAATAGACTCATATCTGCACATTTCTGATATTGCATCACGAAACTGTAAACAATTGTTTAAGACGTCCTAAAAAGTACTCGGTTACGGCATGTGAGAAGAGGTGTGAACCTAAGGGTATATTTTAATACACATGTCGGGAATCAAAACATACTTTATGCACCTCATTTTACTTGCTAGCACAGGAAAGGATAAAACCTTGGAAGGTAAGTTACAACTTTGTTGCTCGTTTGGATATGAGAATTTAATGTTTTAGAAAACTATGAAATTTAAAATCTTTTAGTAATATATTTTTTCAATGTTGTAAAAAAAATCTCAAATAGAATATTTTGTGACTTAGTCAAGCTGTCGGTTGAAAAAAGAGAAGGATGGATAAAGAGAT
>JABUQX010140767.1:12500-30570 GCA_015478945.1 Trachelipus rathkii
TATATATATATATATATATATATATATATATATATATATATATATATATATACTTATCTACTTGGCAGCCCCACTCTCCCCTCTAACAAAAACGCGCTCTCAGTGTGCTGCCAAGGCCAGTAGACCCAGAGATCCGTCAGAAATATTGTTAGTCCAAAACTATTTCTATTGTCCGTCAGATCCAGGCAGTCTAGTAAGAGATGTTTTGTGTCGTCATTTGTCAGGGAGGAACATCTTTGACAATGGGGGGGGGAGGGAGCATTATGAATTCCTGAAGAGAGGGATGGTGCCCAGAGGTGCCCAGAGGTGCCCAGAGTGTAAACCGGAAAGCATTACCCCGGTTTGACGGTCCAAGTCTGCACTGTGTTGGATATTTTAGTCGGTGGTGTCTGGTGTTTGTTTTTTTGGGTTAGCTGAATGTGGATGTGTTTAATAATGGGTGGGTCTGGGTTCGGAGGAGCGTGTTGTATATGCTGATTAGTAGAAAGTTGGGGTTGGTACTTTTTTCCTTCTTAGCACAGGGGGTTGTTGTAATGCTTGATGCATTAGGTGCCCTCCTGAGAGTAACTTGCTGCATAATTGGCAGACCATAATGTCAAGATGGGCATTTATGGAAATGATTTTTTGTTATAGTCATTAAGTGATGTATTGGTATGGATAGAAGGCAGTCTGTTATTAATCTGATAGATTTATTTTGTGATTAGTTTTTTTTTTTTTTTTTTTTTTTTTTTTTTTTTTTTAAGTTCACACCTCACGGGCATAGCCCTATTCAAGAGGGAACTACTCTAGGTAATTTCTACCTAGAATCCGGACTAGGATTCAAACCCGCGACTGAACAATATACTCGTCGCTCTACCGTTGAGCCATCCTCTAACCCAAATTGGTCTGTGATATTGCTGGTGCCCAGGCTAGTGATGCATAATTTAAAAAAGAACAAAGATCAGAAACATGAATAGGCCTCTTGGTTTTAGCCAAAATTATTTGTTCAGTTAATGTTTTCATCGCCATTAATTTTGTGTAACTCTAGATATAGTACAAATAGAGGTGAATGTCTTGAATCGAAGATTAAGCCTAAGGTACATTCCATCCATTCCATTCCTTTCTCTCTCTCTCTCTCTCTCTCTCTCTCTCCTCTCTCTCTCTCTCTCTCTCCTCTCTCTCTCTCCTCTCCTCCTCTCCTCCTCTTCATTATGCTCATATGTATGTATGTATGTATGTGTAATGTGTGTGTAAATTAATTATAATATACATATATTTATATATATATATATATATATATATATATATATATATATATATATATATATATATATATATATATATATATATATATGTTTATATATATATATATATATATATATATATATATAATAATACATAATTACGATTTAAAACTATGGTGTGGAATGAGATATAGATCTAAAAGTACAATGTGTTTTCAGATGGACAATCTCTTGGCGTGTTAGGTGAGAGAAGAATTGATAAAATGAGAAATAGACGTGTTTGGGAGTATGGTGTGAAGAAAAGGATAAATAAGAAAATAAATGAAAGAAAATGTTGAAATGATTTAGTCATGTGGAAAGGATGAGATGAATGACAGTCAGTTTGGTTAAGCGGATGTATAGAGTGGTGAGTTATGCCGGGAATCGACCGGCTGGGAGACAGAAGAAAAAGTGGATTAGTCAGTAAAGGAATGTCGAAGGAGAAATGTAAGAGTTTGGCAGAGGCGGAAGAAAGTGCATAACAGGAGTGAATGGCGGGGTTTGTAAGGGGTATGGTTGTGGCCGACCTGGGCCAAGGGACCCACTGACGAACCGTCAGGGGTCCCCACGTGAAGCTCTGGGGTGGATTTTCTGACTGCGACGAGTTCTCACTAATAGGTATGGAGGAAAGGGGCGGTAGGCTGGGCTTTCTTTTCACAGCTTGTGTCATGTTCTTCTACTTCTTTTCTGTTTCCGATTACATGGTACAGTCTTAAGATATAATGAATAATACTCTCTATATATATATATATATATATATATATATATATATATATATATATATATATATATATATATATATATATATATATATATATATATATATATATATATAAATGCACACCTCGTCGTATCCAGGATTTTTTTCGGGGGGCCAGACCAAAATCGTTTCTTATATATATATATATATATATATATATATATATATATATATATATATATATATATATATATATATATATATATATATATATATATATATATATATAAATAATTTAACCTCTGGATTTTATGTTATAAAGGGATATGATACTTAAAATGCTTGAGTGTCTAAAAAATTCAGGGAGACCATATTGCATGGATACCTCCACTCTTTTTTTTCATGGGTGGTGAATGGTGGTGGTAATGGTGTGTGTGTGGTGTGGTGTGTGTGTGGTATGTGTGTGGTGTGTGTGTGTGGTGTAAATTATAGTAATGTGTGTGTGTGTGTGAGTAGTAAATAGTATTATTAGTAATGAATTTCATTTTGATTTATAGTAATGTGTGTGTGTGTGTGAGTTCAGGGAACATCAAGGTGGACTAAAATAAAATGGACAGATAAATTTATAATAAAATATTAAATAAATTAAATCAGAATTAAATAAAATAAAATTTTAATTGTCTGGGTAATTGTGTGTGTGTGTGTGTGTGTGTGTGTGTGTGTGTGTGTGTGTGTGTGTGTTATTCCATTGTTGTTATTATTGTGTGTGTGTGTGTGTGTGTCCATTATTATTATTGTTATTGTGTGTTATTATTATTATTATTGTGTGTGTGTTATTGTGTGTTATTATTATTGTTATTATTATTATTATTATTATTATTTTAATTATTATTCTGGTTTTGTCGTTTTATTGTTATTATTTTTTGTTATTTTTTATTTTTGTTATTTTCTTGTTATTTCTTGTTGTTATTTATTTTGTTGTTGTTATTTTTGTTATTGTTGATTTTGATTGTTGTTGTTGTTCATGTTGTTGTTGTTGTTATTGTTATTCCGTTATTGTTTTACTTGCTATTATCATTTGCTTTTCCATTCCATTCCATTCCATTCCATTCCATTCCATTCCATTCCATTCCATTCCATTCCATTCCATTTGTTCCATTCCATTCCATTCCATTCCATTCCATTCCATTCCATTCCATTCCATTCCATTCCATTCCATTCCATTCCATTCCATTCCATTCCATTCCATTCCATTCCATTCCATTCCATTCCATTCCATTCCATTCCATTCCATTCCATTTCATTCCATTCCATTCCATTCCATTCCATTCCATTCCATTCCATTCCATTCCATTCCATTCCATTCCATTCCATTCCATTCCATTCCATTCCATTCCATTCCATTCCATTCCATTCCATTCCATTCCATTCCATTCCATTCCATTCCATTATTCCATTCCATTCCATTCCATTCCATTCCATTCCATTCCATTCCATTCCATTCCATTCCATTCCATTCCATTCCATTCCATTCCATTCCATTCCATTCCATTATTCCATTCCATTCCATTCCATTCCATTCCATTCATTATTCCATTATTATTATTTAACTTTTAATTTTGTTAAGATCCTTTTAGTATTAATGTATTTATATGACTATATCACTCCAACATATTATATAGACTGCTAATATAAGGAAGAAGAAGAAATCATAAATGCTAAAATTGGGGTGTCGATTTCTTTGATTGCAATATTTGCCTCTGAGCACTCTGATGATCTGAAGAGTCAAACCGGATTATAGAGTTGTTTTCCGTCGTAGTTAAATGGTTAATAAAATAGCGGCAGTTTTTTTTTTTACGTTATTGTTTTAACTGCTGTTATTTTTGTTCTAGGTCCAGTTTCCGACGAATCGCAACTAGGATGTACTACTGAACAGGTCACCTAATCACATAGAGACCTAAATTCAGATATAAAATGGAGAAGCAACGATGTATTTCTATTATTGGGAAGAGCTGCAGCAGCTGCCTAGCGAAAAAGGAATCTAATTAAGCTTATTATGGTAGTTGGTTGTTTAATCCTGTAAAATATTTAAGCTGTGTGCATTCCACGTACCCAGACGATTCATATAATTTCGCCGAAAGACACAGGGTTGCTTGCTGCGGTTATTATTATTATTATTATTATTATTATTATTATTATTATTATTATTATTATTATTATTATTATTATTATTATTATTATTATTATTATTATTATTATTATTATTATTATTATTATTATTATTATTATTGCAATTATTATTATTATTATTATTGCAATTATTATTATTATTATTATTATTATTGCATTATTATTATTGTTATTGTTATTGTTATTGTTATTGTTATTGTTCTTGTTATTGTTATTATTATTATTATTATTATTATTATTATTATTATTATTATTATTATTATTATTATTATTATTATTATTATTATTATTATTATTATTATTATTATTATTATTTCATCTCAGGTGTTTAAGAGTTCCAATACTTGAGGTGTAAAATGTAATAAAAAAACATTGGTCATTATTTAATAACTATAATAAATAAATAGATGAAATAAACAAACAAATAAATAAATGAATTATTCAGTATATATATGTATGTTCAAATGTTTATATCTAGGTCTGTATATGTATAGCATACATATGTCACTACAAGTGGTAACTCGTCGACAATAATGATTAAAATGTATACATATGCTCAGTGTACAAATACCTTTATATATATACTATATATATTTATTAAGATAAATACTACTTTTTTGTTTGCATTTAGTAGCTGTCTTTTATATATATTTATATATATATATATATATATATATATATATATATATATATATATATATATATATATATATATATATATATATATATATATATATATATATATAAATATATATATATTCCTTATAGATACACATATATACATATATATGTATATCTATCGAAGTCTGTAAATATTTACGATGGATCCAATATTGGTATCACGATATTCGATATTTTTTTGAAATCATCCTGATATATATATTTAAAATAAATGAATATATCAAAATTATCCGACGTTAATAAACAAAAATCGCCTATTTCGGATTTAGACCATGTAGGATTAAGTTGACTTCGCTTGTGCTGTGCAAACTTAAATTTAAAGATTTATTATTTATTTAGTGATTTTAAATAATAATTTATGTCATTTAATACATATTTATATAATGAGAATGGCCTTTGAATCCTTCTAAAGCATTTTCATTGCATTTTACAAGACATAAAGCGAAATTAAAATAGCCGCCTTCAACCCAAAATTTTAAGGAAATACATTTACAATTTTTTATATTCCTGTGACGAAAGGTCAAACTAGCTAGGGACAGTAAAGTCCCTATATATATATATATATATATATATATATATATATATATATATATATATATATATATATATATATATATATATATATATATATATATATATATATATATATATATATATATATATACAGCTATATAGGGGGGCTCGGCTGAGGAGGCCCCTAAAGAGTTTACTTCCTTTTTTGAGGGCTCAAACCTGATAAGACAGAGGATATTTCCCATACAGGAGAGAATAGTGAGGAGGAAGAACCACGACACAAGAATAAGAAGCAAAGGGTTCCGGGGCGACCATGGAAGGATGTAAATCCCGTAGATCCCACAAGGCCGAAGACGACTCCCTGACATCAGAATTGGCAGATCACCAGTAAATTATGTGTTCAAAACGCTGCAGGCGCCCTATTTTTTTGCAGGTCAAAGTCTTTTTTCTAGTACCATGCATCCACAACAATGTCTTATACTGGCAAATTTTCATTGTTCTCCTAGTTACATGATGTCCGAGCTTTAAGGCACCCTTCTACTTTCTCATATATATATATATATATATATACCTGCTCTTCTTTCTCTTTCTTTCTCATATATATATATATATATGTATGTATGTATGTATGTATGTCCAGTTATCGATGTAATCCAATGCATGATGTCGATGTGGTTCGATCAGTGGGCAGAAAAGGTGGTTACCTATATGTATATATATATATATATATATATATATATATATATATATATATATATATATATCTATATATATATATATATATATATATATATATATATATATATATATATATATATATATATATATGAACAATGAGTTCTTATAATTAATTATTATATGATTATTGAAAAAAATTGTCTAATTAAAATAACCAAACGGCCGATTTTTTGAAGTCATCATAAATAATCTTCTTTGATGAAGTCTGCCGCCCTTTCTCCGATCATTATGGTAGGGGCGTTTGTGTGTCCCGATGTCACTAAAGGCATGATGGACGCGTCTGCAACTCTCAGGCTTGTCACTCCTCTAACCCTTTAAAAATAAAAATATAGTTGATTATTTATCTTTTATAATTGAAATTTGATCAGTTATCATAAAATTGAAGAGTTAAAATTATTTTTTTATTTAATGTTAATATTTCTTATTTACAATTTCCGTTTAAATTGGTGATAAAAGCTACAAGAGCAATACAAAACAGTATATAGCCATAATTGAATCTATTAACTTTACTAAACACTAGAATTCTAGTGTGTGTGTGTGTGTGTGTGTGTGTGTGTGTGTGTGTGTGTGTGTGTATGTATGTATGTATATATGTATATAAAAAAAGAGTGTACTATTTTTTATCTGTTTTTTCTGCAACGCCACCTCTAATAGACTAATTTTTTGAGTTTTTTTTTTTTTAATTAATAACAGCTTTTCAGGAAAATCTTACATTTTTCCATCCAAACATTATGGTTTTCATATATAATGTTTCAACATTCATCACACTAAGTTGTTGTGGTCCTCTCATATATTGACAGATGTGAGAAGAAGACCAATTTAATTCAGAATTGTAAACTATCTAAAACAGTTCATTAAGGAACCTACACATATCATTTGATTGTCCAAACCGATCTTTGAACACTCATGACATATGCCTCTTTCCAACGCCTTCTTAGCTCAAACACGAAATTTTCAATTCTATCTGTAATTCTTACCACGAATTTCAGCTTTTAATCTTATGCATTCTACCTATCGACTCCATTTCTCACCAAACGAGTTCATTGGCTTTTTAACTAGACTAATTTGGGGGCATTGCATTGCTTTGCTTCTACGTTAGCTACTCTTGGAATAACATCTGTTTTGACGCTGAGTATGCTTCGGAGTTTGTGAAAGGTAAGTGATTTAATTAATCTCTGATACCGGAAGCTGGTTTATTTCTTCTTTGCCTTAATCTTTCTCTTTCCAAAATTAATGATTTGTTACCCCCTATTATCATGCCATTCAAGATATTGACAATGCTTATTGGAAACTGAAAAGTTCTCTCTCCCCTATCACTATTGCTATAATTTTCATTCCGCTCGGAATTACTTTAAAGATTATATTTGACGAGCTAGAATTACTTTCACTAAAAAGAAGGGTGTTGACCCCCTTGGTCTTTTTACCAATAAAAATTATAGCTTCTTGCTAAAAATATATCTAGCAACTTCTGTAAATATGCTTCGCTCCCCCCCTCTTTAGCGTACACAGATAACAGTCCTGCTGAAAATGATAATATTTTTGTCCGTCTTTTTTCAACTACTTTCCACTCTAGACAATTCTGGCATTCCACTTACTACTCCTTCTACTCTTAGGAGTCAATTGTCTTAACTTATGATTAAATAAGATCAGGTGCATGGGCGTTAGCATTTAGAAACACCAGGAAAGATAGAGGTCCGGATGGTGTTCCTCCCCGTGCTTTAATGGAATGTGCTTCTAAGCTCTTGTCTATCCTCATTCAACTCGAATCCCTATGCATTAATGCTAACATCCTTCCTAAGTGTTAGGAGCGCTGGGATGACCAGCCGTTTCCGAAGAATGGTTGGCGCTCTGAAAACTTATTAACATTTGCGCAATTTCTCTAACCCCTATTCTTTCTACAGTCTTTAAAATTATCCATAACTCTCATTTCCTGGATAATATTTTTTATCCTTAGGGACTATAGAAAATCTTTGTGGACAGTGCTTGATATATATATATGTATATATATATATATATATATATATATATATATATATATATATACTCTCTCTCTTATATATATATATATATATATATATATATATATATATATATATATATATATATATATATATATATATATATATATATATATATATATATATATATATATATATATATATATATATATACATATATATCTGTATATATATATATATATATATATATATATATATATATATATATTTAAGCATGTGAGATTAGTTTACCTAAGTTTATTATCAACTACACCCATTGTATCATTATCAGGAGCCATTTTGCAAGTTCCAACAGGATGGTTAATAGAGGCGACCAAATGTCGGGCATAACATCGCCAGTAGTCATCAGAACCCATCGGCAGATGGCGACATCCAGGGAGAGGCTACAAATCATTGAATAATATAGAAGATGGGAGAAATTAATATTTAAAAAAAGATAAAAATTCAAGAAAAATTAATTCCCATATTTGATTAACGAGTATATTAATAAATTTAAATTTTATATGCTTACCTTATCAAAGAATTTTGCACCAATATTTTCCATTGCATTCGTTTCTAAAATTTCGAGACAAAACCTACATCCTAATATATATATATATATATATATATATATATATATATATATATATATATATATATATATATATATATATATATATATATATATATATATATATATATATATATATATATATATATATATATATATATATATATATATATATATATATATATATATATATATATATAAACCAGATCTTCGTGATAAGTTTGATACAAACCTCTTACAAAGAACTCTAAATCTTCTGGGTCAGCTAAAAAGTTTGGGTCAATATTTGGCTGATCGAAAGGGTCAGTTGATCGTAGGGTAACTGAGCCACGGCTTTTGGGTCGAAGTGATGTTACACCCATAATGGCCGCTTCTTGAAAGAATAATTCAGAAAAATAGTCTTCAACAAGCTGGAAAATGAGAATAAACTCTTTTAGGATTAATTTAGTGCAAAAATATGGTGGGAAAGCTGTAGGTGAATGTGACCTAGGAGTGAACGAGGATTGGAAGGATTATGAGGAATAGAATACTTTACTTACTCATTTTGAGTTTAGTGAACTGCCTACTTGTAAAAAAAACGGTTTCGTCGTTCAATCCCTGTAAACTATTATTATTAAATAAAAAACTTAAACTATATTGCTACTACTACTACTACTACTAATAATAATAATAATAATATTAATAATAATAATAAAAATATTAATAATAATAATAAGATATATAATAATAATAAGATTTATGGCCTGTGAATAATATTAATGTTTCGGGTAATGTTTGCCTCAAATAATAATAAAAATAGTTTTATTGGTGTTATTGCTATTACAGCAGCAATTATTATTATTATTATTATTATTATTATTATTATTATTATTATTATTATTATTATTATTATTATTATTATTATTATTATTATTATTATTATTATTATTATTATTATTATTATTATTATTATTATTAATTTATTATTAATATTATTATTGATCATTTCCATTTGATAAAATGATGAATACTGTAACAAAAAATTTACATCCTTTATCAAAATTACAAATCTGTGTTCTCTCAAAAATTATTTTTAAAATAGCAAAGCATTATAGATGTACAGGATCCGAACAATTTGAGGCAGATATTTTTTTTGAGTAAGTACGGTAACCAAGTTATCTTTTATTTAACTAAAGAATTAAATTTTAAATTATTAGAAGAGGTTATCAGATGCGAAAGGAAAATCACTATCGCTACGCTACTCTATGACGACAAGTTTCCTATCTTCCAATCTTTTAAATTACATTTTACTTCACTAATCGTATACAATTTTCATGATACTCATCATCACATAGCGATTTAGGAACCTTTTGAATATGTCCGATTAGGATCTCTTAACACAAAAAATGGAGGGATCAAATAAGTGTTAGTGCATGTTAGTTAGATAGAAATTTGCTCCAGTTTGTTTTATATATATATATATATATATATATATATATATATATATATATATATATATATATATATATATATATATATATATATATATATATATATATATATATGTATATATATATATATATATATATACTATCACTCCTTCCATTCCATCCCCTCTCTCTCTCTCTCTCTCTCTCTCCTCCTCTCCTCCTCTTTCCTCTCTCCTCCTCTTTCTCTCTCTCTCCTCCTCCTCCTCCTGTGTGTATGCTCTCCCACACCTCTTTCCTCATATATATATATATATATACTCCTGCATATATATATATACATATATATATATATATGTATATATATATATATGTATGTAATAATAATATATATCTCTTTGGGGGTACCTAAATCAAAAATAAGTTGCCAAGCCAATCTGGAAAGTACATGTCAGAATCACGTTTGAAAGATACTACATCATTTCGAGAAAGAATAATTACATCATTAACCTTAATTTAGTTTATATTGTTTAGAATTTATACATTATATTAGCTTAGTAATACAGTTTTTTCTTTTGTTCACTATATACACAGTGAGCTGGAACTTTTATCTTGTGGCACAGTTCACTCCTAAAGAGTAGGATGATATTTGATGTAAGCCAGATATGGAGCTTAAATTTTAGATGCATTGTGAAACTTTCAACCTACTTTAGGTAGGCCCACCTTTTTATCAAATTACTAGCTAGGAATTGTATTATCCTGTTATCCTATTTTGCTATCCACCTTTCTTGGAGGGTCAGGAAAGATTTACCTTGTGACATCACATACCTTTAATAGGGGCTGTTACTTGTTTGTACCTTCTGCCAAATACTTCATTCCTTATCGTGCTCAACCACCCATCACTCATGCCAACCTAACTTTCTTCTGAACAGCTGCCTGCTGAATCTTTGACGTCCCCAGACTCCAAACTCTCTTCGAAAGTTATTTATTTGTTTTTCTTCTTTTCCCATCCGTCTATTTCATTGCATAAACCCTATACTCTGATATAGTTGGACCGGACCAACTTTCAAACGAAGCATTCATCATCAAGCTAGATTTAAAAATATATAAACGGTAGAGCGACGGAGTCGCATGGCAAGGTCGCGGGTTCGAATCCTAGTTCGGATCCTAGGGCAAAATTACCTAGAAGTTCCCCTCCTTGAATAGGGAGATAACATTCATCATGAACTTTAGATTAAAAAAAAAAAAAAAAAACAAATATCAGCACCAGAATTTCAATTATGACATCGTTTCACTAAGGGAACTAAACCTAAAATAGCTGCGTTTGAATGTATACATCGTTCATGTATTTCCGAGTAGTAGTAGTAGTAGTAGTAGTAGTAGTAGTAGTAGTAATAGAAGTCGTTCCGACTAAATAGGAATTATAATCCGAGTATCTAATATGCATTATAAAGAAATTTATAACAATATTCTCACATTGCATAATTAAATGTTGTGTTTTTTTTTTTTTCATTTAATAATAAATTGAAAATATTACATATTTAATATATGGTAAGAAATTTGGGAGTATGATTGCATTATTAACAATAAATTCGAAAAATTACCAAAATCATCATTCTTGTCATAAAGAGCAAAAATAATTTAACGAAATAAAATAAAAGTAATAATAATTAAAAAAAATGATTCCTCACTCCCTCCATCCATCCATTTCCGTGTGAATCCTCCACTAATACTCCTTTCTTTCCTGTCTCTCTCTCTCTCTCTCTCCTCTCTCTCTCTCTCTCTCTCCTCTTTCATATATATATATATACTCTCTCTCTCTCTCTCATCAAGTATATATATATATATATATATATATATATATATATATATATATATATATATATATATATATATATATATATATATATCGCACACCCTCTCCATTCTCTCTCTCTCTCTCTCTCTCTCTCTCTCTCTCTCTCTCTCTCTCTCTCTCTCTCTCCTCTCTCCTATCTCTTTCTCAAATTTTCATATTTTGTTTTTTTCTCTATTTGTATGTCTCTCATTCTCTCTCTCTCTCTCTCTCTCTCTCTCTCTCTCTCTCTCCTCTCTCTCTCCTCCTCCTCTTGCTCCTCTCGCTTTCTCCCCTCTCTCTCCTCTTTCTCTCCTGCTCATATATATATATATATATATGCTATATATATATATATGTATATATATGTATATATATATAAAGTGAAAAAGGACAAAATATTAAATTTCTAAGAAAAAATGGGTATAATTTATATAAAATTTTTTGAATCATCTGAACATGCGGTTTTCTGGCATAACGATAGAAATGAGGTGAACAAGTCCGAGATAATCTTCGGATTTTAATGTCAATGTTGATGTGTAATGTGGGGGAGTCAAGTCAAGTAAGTGTTTCATCTCCAATAGTATTTCTCAAGTAAGTTTTCAGAAGTCATAATGTTGAAAAGCTTCTTTCTACTGAAGCAGTAGACACGGGTAATTGCCAGTATTTGCAACAAGATGTAAATATTTGGAAATTGTGACTGCGAACAAGAAACTAGTCCTTCTATTGCTGTTTTTGGACGATCTGTGTTGTGATGCCATTTCAACTTCCATAAATCCTATTCTGCTTTTACTAAATCCTCAATTAGGCTTTCGAGATCTTCCTTGTAAAAAGTTACATCTTTTATCTTCTCATAAGGCACAATTTTACGTTGAATGAGATGCGCAAATGACTGAGTTAAAGTATTTTGGACTGTGAAACTGGTTTACATGGCATTTCTAGCACGTTTTTAAATGCTCTGAAAAAACATGGTCTCCAGCATCAGCGCGATATCATTAAAGACTCTGAAAATTGCCATCGTTTCCCACAGGCCAAGAGAGTTCGAATCGACCTGAGTAATGATGTCCATGTAACGATATATTTTGCTTACCACAGAATCGATTTGTTTCAACAATTAGTATTAACCGCTTTCTACTGTCTTCGGCCTCCCTTTTCTTCTGACTGTCAATCTGTTTGTCTGTGCACTCGATTTTTCCTTAAACCTGTTTTTCTACGGCAAATATTTTTTCTACCGATTCTTTGAGATATTTAGTTGTCTCGTGTTTTTTAAAAGATTCAGTGGCTTTCTTTAAGTTTGAATCCGGTCTTATGACAAAAACAACCAATTCCTGGTATTTTCCTTTACCTTCTTTTGTTTCCAAAAACAATACACAATTTGAGCAATAATAAACCCCAACGTTTTTTTCAACTAGAGTAAGCTAACCACTTAATATCATCAAGCCACTTTCTTTGAAAATATCTTTCACGACCTTTGCCTTCCTGAGCAGGAAATATATATTTTGAATCTGGTTTCCAGAGAAATTTTAATATTTCCACTTTTTCCTTATTGCTAAATACCGTACCTATGAAATTGCCAAAATCGTTGGGATGAACAATCCTTTCTGCATTCCTTGATTGCGCCTGACTTATAGACGCTTGTGAAGGAAAACATCACCGTCTGATATTTCAGCTGCTATCGCAGTTACAAAAGTTCCAGGAGAAACTGGTTGAACCTCCACTATTTCAATAACTGGAATCTTTATTAACATAGTGCTTACTTTTTTTGTCGAAAAAGTCTCTTATATCTGTTCTTTTCATATATATTTTTTTTTAATTTTTAAGTTGAGCAACAACAAGAACAACAAAATTTTAAACACAAAGTGCAAAACTATAACTATTCACTAGCAACTTGATATTATACCCTTAAAACAATAGATCGATAACTTTACACTGACACCACAATGTTATCACATTAGTAAGTAATGCTGAAAGAGAGAATAATACCCATCTCTCTCTGTCTAATATATATATATATATATATATATATATATATATATATATATATATATATATATATATATATATATATATATATATATATATATAGGTAAAAGTTATGACGTTTTCTCTTTCTCCTGTAAAAACTTCCTACCAAAGGACTTACAGAGATTTGTTTCCTGACAGCGACAGATTATGCTCTAAAGTGTTCTTACTCCACACTTTATATCATTAACGGATATAATACTGGAATTACCCAATCTAAAAAAAAAATTTCGAGAGCCATAGGCCCCCCCCCTGGATAAGCCACTGTATATATATATATATATATATATATATATATATATATATATATATATATATATATATATATATATATATATATATATATATATATATATATATATATATATATATATATATATACTATATATATATATATATATATATATATATATATATATATTAGTCAGGAGGGTGACTTCGGCTTCAAAAATTGGGAGTCGGAAGTTGTTGACTCAACATTATGGAACATTGTGGAACATCAGCATTCTTAATGCTTTTGAAGACAGGGGTTTTTGTGGATGACAACTCCGTTTTCGAGGTTCGGAAGACCGTTTTTGAAGGTTCCAAAGGAGATCACATACTAAAGGGCCTGAATGACCTTTGTACGACGTGTCCAGGAAAAGTTAAGGTATTTTTAATGCTTTCGTTATTAAAGATAAGAAAAAGTTAATTGGGTATATGATATGTAATTGAATTTAATGCCGGGAAAGAAATCGAAACAGGATCCTGTGACTGAGCCTGTGCCATTGCCTGATCCGAGCTAAAACTTATTTTTCTTTTGTATAAGGTATGATATACCAAGATGTAAATAATAAATGAAGGGTGACGAGTCCAAATACAGTTTATGCTCAGCACTCTAGGATGTGTTGTAAGCCATCAAACGAAATGATAATATTTACATAAATATATATATATATATATATATATATATATATATATATATATATATATATATATAGACACATATATATACTCTCTCTGATATCTCTCTCTCTCTCCATATATTCCACTGGCTATTCCATTCTCTCTCTCTCTCCTCCTCTCTCTCTCTCTATCTCTCTCTCTCTCCTCACTCTCCTCTTCTCTCTCTCAAATATATATATATATATATATATATATATATATATATATATATAATAATAATAATAATATGTATATATATGTATATATATATATATATGTATGTAATAATATATGTATGTAATAATATAAAATCTTCTCTGTCCCAAAAGTAAGTTTACTGGATATCCCATGAACGACTGACTAATGTAGCTCCTCCGTGACGTATACTAGTTACCTAGGCTACATTTCCATACCAGTTTTAACCAGATTTATAAAGTCAGTTTGCACTACATTTGTTTATATATATGGGCGTGTGTTTCTAACCTCGTTACGTTTTGCACTACATCTTTTTGGGTATGGGCTTGTTTTCTATCCTCGTTACGTTTTGCGATACAGGTAAGTATTGAACAGCATTAGCTATCAAATTTTATGTGTGAAACGTAACAAATCTGCCACTGAGACATTTGCTTCTTTAAACGGAAGCTTATGGGGATGCCACTCTATAGAGAACTATGGTTTTTAAGTGGCACAAAGCTTCAAAGAGGGGAGAGAAAATGATGAAGACGACCCTCGTTGTGGAAGACCAATTCTCGTCAACAAACGATGAAAATGTGCAAGTTGTTAGAGCTGTGATGGAGAGAAACCGTCGGTTCAGTGTCAGAGTGATTGCAGAAGAAACTGGTTTGGATGAAAATGCAGTTCATAGATTCAACGAACCATTTGCATCTAAAGAATTTGTGCAAAACTAGTGCCAGAAAGACTTGTCTGTGGAACAGAAAGCAAACAGGGTCATTATTTGTCAAGATTTACTTGAAAGACTCGAAATGGAGCACAATTTTTTGGATAAAGTTATAACAGGCGATGAATCATGGGTTAATGGTCAGTGGTAGTTGGGTTGGCTGCCCACTACCATTTTAGTTTTTGGCAGGAATGTTAATACATGCCTAGGAGAAGATCGTGATCATCGTAAGTGACCTTCTATCTTTCGGCGAAAATGTACAAATCGTTTGGATGTACATGGAATGTCAGAGGAATAAATGATGAGGAGAAGACGAGGGAGTGATGGATGTATTTAGAAAGGGTAAATTTGTTATCTTCGCTGTGACTGAAACAAAGATGAAAGGAAATGGCGAAAATGTACTAAAGGCCAATGATGAGATCTCAAAAGAAAGATGTTTGGAATTATATAAGGATGAAAAAAAGGAATACTAAAAGATGCAACGTAGGAGGAAAAAAAAAGAAAGTATAAATGAGCAGTTTATGGAATTGCTTCTGCTCTCTCTCTCTCTCTGCATATATATATATATATATGTGTGTGTGTGTGTGTGTGTGTGTGTGTGTGTGTGTGTGTGTGTGTGTGTGTATACTATATATATATATATATATATATATATATATATATATATATATATATATATATATATATATATATATATAATATATATATATATATATATATATATATATATATATATATATATATATATATATATTTTCTTATAAAAAAAAAAAAATATATATATATATATATATATATATATATATATATATATATATATATTACCTGTCCCAAGGAAAAAATAATCTATAAATGTGGATATTTTTAAAAGTGAGCTAATGAAGAAACTAACAGCATTTCCTTTGTTAACTGTGAAGTGAATTCCAAGCAAAAACGGGTGGTCATTAAGAAAATTTTGTCCAACTCCTGGAACGTCAGCAATTACTGGAATCTGAAAGTAAATAGAAGTTATTAGAGTGAATATTTTCTAACAACTATTATAATGAATCAAAATATTTTAAGCTTATATAATAATGTGTATGTGTGTGTGTGTGTGTGTTTATATTATATATATATATATATATAGTTATTAATGTGGCTAAGAAATCAATCACAACATAATAGATTCAAAAATATATAGATCTTAAATTGAAAGGCAAGGAATGTTTTCTCTAGAGTTTGAACCGGCTTTCCTGCGTCCGAATCGAGTTCAAAGTCTTAACCACTAGACTGTTTCGATAATCCCCTCAAAAAATTTGTACTTTAAGGTAACTTTTTTTGGTCTAATGTTAAGACAATGGACGCTATTCCCGGTTATCTGGCAGACCCGTTCTTAATATTTTGGAGTACAATTCATTTGCAGTTTATGAGCGTATGGTCTGCTGAAGACGACAGTCACGACACCCAAACATTGGTTCTTTAATGCAAGCTCTGATTGGTGTGGTGAAGAAGTTTCCGTTGGAAGTCATGCGTGCTACAATAGACGACTGACCCAACATTCCTAAGGCTTGTTGTTTTGAGGCAAAGGTTGGTCATTTTGAATTTGAGGCAAAGGGTGGTCATTTTGAATGACATATTTTTTTTTGCAGAATTGTTGTAGATTTTATCTCGTAGATTTTAAATGGAATTGCTGATTTGTTTATATCTGAAACCATTGTAAGTGTGTAGCAGTATTTTTGGGAAATCCTGATATATATATATATATATATATATATATATATATATATATATATATATATATATATATATATATATATATGCTCATATATATATATATATATATATATGGAGAGAGAGAGAGAGAGAGGAGAGAGAGGAGAGGAGAGGAGAGAGAGAGAGAGAGAGAGAGAGAGAGGGGTGCATACGGAATGTATAATTGCTATTGATATTTTATTTCATAAAATTTCAATGATAATATTTTTATTAGTTTTTTTTTTTAAACCAGATAATATTTCTATTCTTTTCAGTTTTAGAAAACAAAAGAATATTCTTATTCATCACGATAACAATTAATTCATTTACTATTATTGTTAAAAGAACCTGAAATATGTTAAGATTTAAGACCTTTGACTAATAATAATAAATAGATTAATTTCTGAGTCAAGTTCTTATTATAATAACTGATAAAGTTCCTTACCTTGAAACTGTTCAGATGAGCCGATGGACCAACTCCTGATAACATCAAAAGCTTTGGTGAATTAACGGCGCCTGCGCTCAAAATAATTTCCCTTCTTGCATAAGCAACCCTTAACTATATATATATATATATATATATATATATATATATATAAACGT
>JABUQX010140768.1:5000-10000 GCA_015478945.1 Trachelipus rathkii
ATCTTGAATCTCCCAACTTCGATGTTCTTGTGCTTAAAATCTTTTTCTTCCTTCACCACAATCTTGTAAGTTTGCTACTGTTCCTAACAGAACAGATTTTCACGCCTTTGAATATCTTACTACTTCTCACGAGACTGTTATATCTTTCCATCCAAATACTATGGTCCTCTATTTAGAGATTTCAATGTACACAACATTAAATGGTTGGGATCCTCTCTCTCACACCAATTTAGGTTGGGAGGAGGCTGAATTAATCAGCATTCTCAATGATCTGGATGGACTAATTAAAGAACCCACACATTCCGGATAGTCCCAACCAATTCTTGAACACACTTGACCTTACATTGCTCTGTAATTACAAGTCCTTCTTTATAAATACACCACCTTCGCTCCTATGGGTAAATCTGACCACAACCTTTATATCTTTAATTTTAATACTTTCTCTCCAACAGCCCATCCTGCCCACGCGTTCTTTTCTGGCACTTGATCGTCGCATTGTGCCGTGCGTCGTTTCGCCAACTATAATTGTGATGACTGCTTAGACTCTGATGCCGCTTCTGCCGAAAAGATAGGAGTTGTGATCAATGATGGGATGAGCAGGTTCATTCCTTCTTCGTCTAAATAAATCTTTCTCTCCTTATAATCCATGGTTCGATCGTGCTTAATCTCTGGCTAGAGACAGTGCTTATCGGGAGTGGGAAAACTCGTTCTCCTATCACTCTTACAAATTTTCATTCAGCTAGAAATTGCTGCAGGGATACTCTTCGACGAGCAAAGCGTGCTTTCAATAAACGAAAGTGCGCCAACCTTCTAGGCTCTCCTACCAGTGCCCTTCGCCTCGCCGCTATTCCCAACAACTTCTGTAAATCGGTTCCTTCCCTCCTGTCTGATCTGGATGGTTCTGTTGCTAACCTCCAACTGAAAGCTCCAATTCTTTGGTCTCCTATTTTCTCAACTCAACCCTGACGATTTGGCATTCCTTTCCTCCTTCTCCCCCAGGTGTCCGGCTCGCCTGTGATTACATTTCATCGCCGAGTGCATGGACTCCTGAACGGTGAACGTTAGCGGCGGGGCGGCCCGATGGTGATGCTTTCCCGGCGTTTTTGAGGGAGGTGCTTCTTCGCGGCTGAGCCTTCCTCTCGGGAAACGAGATTGTAACCACATTAATATCTTTCCTCAGTGTTAGGCACGCACATGTCCATCTGAAAAGTGAAAGCCAGCTTCTGATCCTTCCTGAACTATCGCCCCCTATAGCTCTAATTTCTGTAGCCCTATCTAAGACTGAAACCTCCCACTCCTTCATTTTAGATCATCATCCATTCTACTTTTTCCGATCGCCAGCATGGCTTTCGGCGCTTCGAGGTCCACTGGCGATATACTTTCCTATCTTAGTGATTTATGGTTTTCCGCCCTAGGAACCACGGGAGATTCCATGGTGGGCGCTTGACATATCCAAAGTATTTGACCGGGTATGCACGCGTCACTGCTCTCCAACTCCTCTTGGGTGCTCCTTGTTACTTATGTCTAGCTTTTTCTCAAATCGCTCAATATCAGCCGTTGCGATAGGCGACTACTTTTCTTTTTCGGTCGTAATCAGGGTGTCTCCTTCAGGGTTCGGTCTTCATTCCAGAGTGAGAGCCATAGGGCGATAGTTAGAAGGATCAGAGCGGCTTCCTTTTTCGGAATAGGTTAGGACATGTGAAAGCTTCCAACACTGAGGGAAAAAGTGCTAGTATTAGACATAGAGAACATAGTTAAATCGAGGTGGTGTCAGCACGGGAAGACATTCCTCAAACTCAAAACCAACTCTGTGTTAAATATTACTAAATTGAATAATGTAACCTAGTAAATATAAAAGTTTATTTCTTGAGCCATTGAGAGAAGCATTAGGAAATTTTTGAAAAAAGTTTATCTCTTTATCGAAATGGAATCGTCAAGGGTCTAAAATCTGATAAGAAAATATTTTATAAACTCGTAAATTAAGTTAACGGTTAACGGATGTAGGGGAAAATTTTAACTCGTTAATAGACCGTTAATTTTTTTCGAAATTAACGAAAGCGTTAAAAGTTAACGAAAAATTTAACGAGTTAATTAACGGATTAACGCTTTAACGCGTTAATGCCCACCTTTGTATATATATATATATATATATATATATATATATATATATATATATATTTATATATATATATATATATATATATATATATATATATATAACACAAGTTTATATATATATATATATATATATATATATATATATATATATATATATATATATATATATATATATATATATATATATATATATATATATATATATATATATATATATATATATAGGATGTCTAATATGATGGGACAGAACCCAGAGGCCAACCAAATTCTCCCAGATATGGGGAAGAAATCTAAATTAGAATCAAATTAAATGCCGTTACATTAAAGAAAGTGTGGAAAAATAGAAGGTGGAGTAAGCATAAGAATGAGCATAGCTCCTAAGTCTGGAGTCTTATAGTTGGATAGAGAATGAATGATTCTGTGTGTAAAGGAGTTCGAGCTTTTCTTTAGGGGAAAAGGTATGTACTTAGGGAGTTCACAAGAGTACTCTTCGTTGTAAGAGCGATAAGCCGATAACACAAGAGAAGTGATGTAATATCGTACAAGAGGAGTGGAGTCAGTAGCACAAAATGAGTGATGTAATAGCACAAGAGGAGTGATGCAATAGAAGAAGGGAGTAATGCGATGGCACAAGAGGACTGATGTGTTAATAGCACAAGAGGAGTGACGCAATAGCACCAGAGGAGTAACGTAATAGCACAAAAGAAGTGATGCAATAGCACAAGAGGAGTGTTACGGTAGCTTAAAATGAGTGGTGCAATAACACAAGAGCAGTGATGCAGTATCAGAAGAGGAGTAAAGCAATGGCACAAGAGGACTGATGCATTAATAACACAAGAGGAGTGACGCGATAGCACAAGAGTGACACAATAGCACAAGATGAGTGATTCAATAACACAAGAGGAGTGATGCAATACAAAAAGGGAAGTGATGCAGTAGCTCTATCATCAGAAAGGATTAGACTAAGTAGGTGAAAGAGGAAGAACTGATAAGACTATAGTCTTCAAGAAGTACTGTGTGAGTGTAGCCGCCCCAGATGTGTAAAGCATACTCCATGGAGGAGCGAACGAGGCCTCTATTAAAAGTAAGCACATTGGGTGGTGTGTGTGAAGAAATTTCAAAGGCATTTCTAAACATTTAATCTTTTAGAAACTTGTTTTGAGGGAGAACCAAAGTGATTCTTCCAAGAAAGATAAAAAAAACCGCCAAGAATACTAGGTTAGGTTAGGTTAGATTAGGCTAGGTTAGGTTTAATGAAATGAAGGAACTGAGGTTTTGAGGAATTGACAACAACACGCTATTAGTAACAGATCCCTGGTTTGTGTTTATTACTACTCACGTGTTATCTGCGACAATTAAAAAAATTGCCTTATGATAAGGAGTAGAACAGATATTTCGTATTTGACCTTTTGACCTTTGACCTTTGAACTTAAAAATAAACACATTTCCGGTAGAAGATAAAAGTACCCAATATACGAAAAAAGATTTTAACCATTTCTCGTAATTACCCATATTTAGTTGGCGTATACCCAAATGTGGAGACAAATGTTTGCATCAACGGGATTGATGCTTCCATCCATTTTCAGGACTAGTCGCTTCGGCAGGTGAGTTGTTACACACACTCCTTGGCGTATACGCACTTCCGTGGATGCCGACCTGCTGTCTTGAGCGACCAACGCCTTTCATTGGTTCTACATGAGCTGATACTTAGGCCCCTTAACTCGACTTTTGGTTCATCCCACAGCGCCAAAACAACCTTTTAGGTTCTTAATTTTATTAATCTGATCAAAGTTTAGATTAACTATATATATATATATATATATATATATATATATATATATATATATATATATATATATATATATATATATATATATATATATATATATATATATAAATATATATATATATATATATATATATATATATATATATATATATATATATATATATATATATATATATATAGACATAGTGGATATAGTATATTATATATAAATATATATGTTTATATATTTAACTAAATATATATATATATATATATATATATATATATATATATATATATATATATATATATATATATATATATATATATATATATATATTATATATATATATATATATATATATATATATATATATATATATATATATATATAGTATATATATATATATACACCAATATTTATATATATATATATATATATATATATATATATATATATATATTGCCATCGACCTTCTGTCCAATCACTTGGGACTCATTACCTGCCCCAGTTGGTTCTTGGCCAGGGGGAATTGAGTTAGGTTTTCCTAACCGAGTGGATTAATTGCGCGAAATATTTGGTTTTGATAGCAAATCTTGCTTTCGGCTCAAGGCATATGGACATTCTGACCACCAATGAGCGTGGTTTCAAATCCAGATTGGTGGATCTACTGTGCTAGAAGCAAGTTAGTTAGAATGTAATTTTTATATGTCGGAAATGAGAATCGCATACTTGTTATAAATTGTAAATGTTGGCTATGCTATTAGTGACGTGTTATACTAGATAGATGTGTCAACACACCGTGCGGTTAGCTTTAATAAATTAATTAATATATATTACAGAAAATCTTCTAGAAAGGGTAATTTTTTTTGTGTTCGAACCAGGGTTGTGGAGTCGGAGTCGGAGTCGGAGTCGGTAATTTTCAAGAGGTTGGAGTCGAAGTCGGTAAGAGGGTGGAGTCGGAGTTGGAGTAAGAGTCGGAAAATTTTTGAACCGACTCCACAACCCTGGTTCGAACAGATATTCGGTTTTGAAGTTACAACCTCATTTTGTATAGTGTAGTATACATGATAGTTTCGAATTACATACCTCGAATGGGGGATTGTCTTTTTC
>JABUQX010140768.1:17500-28847 GCA_015478945.1 Trachelipus rathkii
ATTGATGTTGCCGAAGTCTTCTGGATTGAGATACAAAGTTCTTGGTGCAATCATCGAGAAATTACTGAGCAGCCTGTGCAACGTATTCACGTTAAACACTCAGGATGTGCAAAGAGCTAAGTAATTATTTGCGTTGTACTTCTTAGTCAGGTTTTGACTCTTGGGAGTAGAAAGGGATATTTTAATCGTGCTGGTAGTTGCAGGCAAGGCAAGAGCGACCTTAAGCGCGTTTGTCACTGATGGATAAAATATCTTTGAATTTTCCCAAAAATCAATAAACTGAAGCCCTGATGAATCTAAGTTGTTTGACCTTAGACCTTACATCATAGCAAGGTAAAATGTTCATACTTTATTGGATTTTTTGCCTTTCTTGCAGAGGTTTTTCCTTACTCCTCTTCTTCGTATTATTATAGTGAAGGTACAAGAGTTAGATGTTGTTTCATAGGGGTTGAAATGTTTTTCTTTTAACGCAGAAAGTAACCTATCTAAATAAGAAATGAATGAAAGGTCCCTCATAATACTATGCCTACGATTCAGTAGGATTATCGCTTCGTTGCGTTTGTTTAGATACAAGGTGAGACACCATGATTTCAATTTCAAAGGTCTCTGCCACTTTCTTCACTCCAGAGAAAATGGCACTGAATTTCTCGTGAAAGTTTTTATGGTGCCCTTTAATCGCAGCTATCTACTCCTTGGTTTGATACCGTACAGTGCACATCCCTATATTGCCAACTTGAAAGGTGTTTGAGAGTGATTTCAGAATTGCTGAGTAATGGGCAGCTACAGTCAGAACCCGAGAAATGTCAGAGTCAACTGTATAAAGTAGCTGGAAAGCTATCTGCTTAGTCTATTCTAGGGTTGGCCGAGCACCGAAATGTTGCGCATAGCACCGCACCGCACCGCGATGCACCAGGGTAAGCGCACCACGCACCACACCGCACCGCACCGCACCAAAAGTCATTTTTGTCGCACCGCACTTCACCGCGCACCGCAAATCTATATTTTAAAAATTGCACCGCACCGGTACACTGGATTTGTTTGGCGCACCGCACCGTACCTGGTGCGTCAGCCAACCCTAGTCTATTCGTTGCAGTTGAGGACACAGTATTTAGAAATTGTTCTTGGAAAAGGCGGATATTTCTGTATTTCATGTTTCACACAGCAAATATTGCAACAATCAATTTATTCTTAGTTGACTTTCCCTGAAGAGTTTTATGCACTCTTTTAGTGTGGCAGTAGTAATAGAATTAGTTCCGCGACGTTTTCTCTGCGTATATATAAATACCCAGGAAAGAAAAACCGGGTTTTTTGACTAGTCAAAAAATGAAATTAAATGAGGAGGATGCCGCGCGGGAGAAGGAAAAATAAATAAATAAATAAAATAAATAAATAAATAAAATAAATAAATAAATAAATAAATAAATAAATAAGAAATAAAAAATAAAATAAATAGTAATATATATATATATATATATATATATATATATATATATATATATATATATATATATATATATATATATATATATATATATATATATAACATATATATATATATATATATATATATATATATATATATATATATATATATATATATATATATATATATATATATATAATTAATATACATTATCTTGCATATGGCTTTGGTCAGCCACCGTACCACTTCATCCCACAGCACCGCACCGCACCACACCATGCCCTAGTAACGGTGGGAGTTTATAACATGATATCTCCCTCAAACTTGACACCTTTTTAGGAAAATGTAATCTCGTCTACGGCGAGGAGGTTACGTGGTCTGCACCCCCTAGAGGGGTGCTGGCCCCAAGTAGGAAATGACCGTAGAAGGACGAAATTTGGTGTACACCCTTCTTATAAAAGGTAACCACGTCGCAGACGAGGTTACGTAACCGTACACCCCCTGGACTGGCCCATCCAGGTAGGAAATGACCGTAGAATGATGAAACTTGGTATACACCCTTCTTATAGGTATCATCGGTGTAGCCAAGGTAAAAGTGACCAACGCCCATATTGACGTAGGAATGATGGAAACTTGGTATATATGAAAATTCTTGCATCACAGCCTCGACACCTTCAAGGTAACATGACGCGCTGATTGATGTGCCCCAAATCCTTGGAAATTGACACAGAACGATGAAACGTGGTATACACCTTTCTTATATTGTAAACCATGTACATCAGTGGTTACGTATCGCTACGTTCACATTGTGTAGGGCTGAACCCCAAAACATTGTGTAGAAGGATGAAATTTGGAGAACACACAGAAGAGGAAGTTTAAATATTAATTGATTTTTAATTTATTTTTGTTTTATTTGCTTAAAACATTTCTTTTTTTACTAAAATTTTTATTCTTTTTATGTTTGTAACGTAAAAAATTTGAGTTTTTGTACACCCTAAAGCAGTAAATCAGTAAATCAACCCACACACCCCTCCCCTCCCACCCATCCATGAACTATCCTATTGATCTACTGATTCAAATCATATTTTGTATAACATAACACAAAATATTTACTTATTCATTTTATTTGACATATGCCTGTTTTTTACTTCATATTATTCTTTTTTTTATGTTTATAACTTAAAATTTGCATTTTACACCCTAAGCAGTAAATCAGTAAATCAAACCGACTATCCCCACCCCTCCCGCCCATCAATGATCTATTGATCTATTGGTCTATTGATCTATTGATCTATTGATTTATTGATCTATCGATCTATTGATTCAGGTCACATTTCGAGTATCATTTTTGGATAAACGCAGCATAAAAATAAGTTCTTTATATACTGACCAACGATACCTGCTAACGTAACGGAACACCACATTAATAAAGCTAATAATGTAACCTGAATTAAGAATATAATGTACAGCGACCAGGCCTAACATAACTTACGCACGAATAAACTGCTAACATTATAGTTCCATGCTTAACAACAGTAAAAGTACCTAACATAGCGCCACCAAAACGTAACCTATTCACACTTTTCAAACATATCTCTAACATATCAATGTTAATTTCACATTAACATGGTAATATTTAACAAAATTTATCATGCATAATTATAATACTGACCAACGAATACGATTTCTAACATAACAAAGTTTTTTACATTACCTAGTAATATTTAACAAAAAAAATTATCATAATCTTACCTACGCTATCATAATCCCAACGAATAATTTCAAACATAACAAAGTTTATCAAAGCGTAACACCCGAAAACTAAGTTCTTTGAATAAAACGCGTAGGAGTGTAATAGTTTACTTTGTTCCTAAAACAGTAAATCGGTGAATGTTGAAATCAGTAAAAATAAACCACCCACCCATCCCCTCCCTTCCCATCCTTCCATGATCTATTGATCCAGGTCACATTCGAGTATCATTTTGGATAAACATAACATAAAAAATAAGTTCTTTTCTATACTGACCAACGAATATGTGCTAACGTAACAAAGTTTTCACATCAATAAAGTAGCATATCATAGCCTGAACTAAGAATGCAATGCAACGACAAAACCTATTTATACCCTTACGCACGACCAACTGCTAGCGTAAACAAAGTTCCATGTATAACAACAGTAAGTAACTAACATAGCATACAAAACGTAACCTATTCACACTTTTCGGATCTAACTTAGCAATGTTAATTTTGCATTAACATGGTAATATTTAGCAAAAATTTATCTAACCTTGTCTAATTATCATACTGACTAACAGGTGTAACACTGCTTTATAAAGTTTTTTTGCATTAACTTGTGTATTTAACAACGTTTATGCGACACACAACTATCATAAGCCCCAACAGATAAATGCAAACATATCAAAAGTTTTATCCAAACATAACATAAAAATAAGTTCTTTGAATAAAATATCATAGTAAGTGTAATAGTTCTGATCCTAAAGCAGTAAATCAGGTAAATCAAACCACCTCTCCCTCCTCCCTCCCCTCCCCTCCCCTCCCCTCCCCTCCCCTCCCCTCCCTCCCTCCTCCCTCCCACCTTCCATGGAGTCTATTGATCCTATTGATTTTCGGTATGATTTGGATAACCATAACATAAAAATAAAGTTCTTTATATTCCTGACCAACGAATATATGTTAACGTAGCAAAGTTTTAACATCAATAAAGCTAACATATCATAACCTGAACTAAGAATATAATGTACAACGACAAACCTAAATACCTTATACGTGAATAAACGGCTAACATTAACAATGTTCCATACTTAACAACAGTAAAGTAACAAACATTGCCTACAAAACGTAACCTATTCACACTTTTTCAAACATATATCTAACATATCATTGTTATTTTTACATTATCATTGTAACCATTTGTAAAAATTACATGTAATCTACCCCTAATTATCTAAGCACAGAACCAACGAATATATGCTAAGGTAACAAAGTTTTCACCTCAATAAAGCAAACATATCATAACCTGAACTAAGAATATAATGTACAACGACAAACCTAACATACCTCACGTATTAATAATCTGCTAACATTCACAAGAGTTCCCTACTTATCAAAGGTAAAGTACGCTAACAGTGCATACAAAACTCAATCTATCCCCACTTTTAAAACATATCATCAGCAGCTAAAGCAGTATTATCTAGCAAAATCCCTTAACAAAGTGTCCAATCTATCAAAGATATCAGCATCTTGAACTATGAATTGATACTACCTTCATCAAAGTGTCACGCCTATCAAATACAACATCATTTTGAACCATGAATAAACGTAGACATTAGCAAAATTCTCTGGCAAACCTAACATTACTTGGCAAAAACTTAACCTAAGCCCACGTTTCTAGCACCACCACCAGCTAATACAGTAATATCTTGCAAAACTTATCATCTATCTAACAAATCAGTGTTAATTTCCCATTGACATAGTAATATTTAACCAAAACGTAACAGAAATTAAGCATAGCCTAACATAGCTATCACATAGACAACCAAAATTATTTCATAAGTTTTGCTTTAAAAGAAACAAGCGATATTTACAATAACCGCTATTCCCAAATTTCACTAAATTAGAATAAAACGCTATCACGACTAAGGATGAGTCATTATAAATACAAATAACATACCAAGACCCTATCTAACCGAAAACTCAAGCTAACACCACTTTTCCAACATATCAATGTTAATTTTCACTTTAAACTTAAATGTTAAAAAAATTTATCATCTCTGTTAAAACCTCAAAACAAAGTTTTATCCCCAGTAAAGCTAAACCTAAGAGCATAACATACTTAACGCGGGCGGTGTACGAATAAACTTCTATCATTAACAAAGTTAACAACTTTAGCCAATTCAAAGCTAACATAGCAGACCTGAACTAAGAACACTTAATGTGCAAAACAGCAAACCCTAACATACCTTATGTATATGAATAATCTGCTAACTTTAATAAAGTTCTACTATCAAAGGTAAAATAGCTAACATTACATACAAACTCAATCTAACCTCACTTTTCCAACATACCAATGCTAATTTTACATTGTCATAGTAATATTTAACAACACAAAAAAAATTTATCATAACCTAGCCTAACCTATGCTGGCAAACTAATAAATGCTTGAACAGAACATAATGTAAAACAAAAACAAACCTAACATACCTTGCGTATAGATAATCTGCTAACATTAACAAACTTCCCTACTTAACTAGTAAAGTAACAACATTGCATACAAAACGTACAATCTATCCCCTCCTTTTCCAACATAACAATGTTATTTTAAATTAACATGGTAATGGTTCTAATAACAAAAGTATCATAACTATCTTTAATACTGGTAAAATACTAGCAGACTAAGAACATAACAAACCTAACTTACGAATAAACAGTTTTCATTAACAAAGTTTTTTACTTATCAACGGAAAGTAACTAACATTGACCATAAAACTTAGCATATTTCCCATTTTCTAAAAGCATATCTCTATTATATCAATGTTAATTTAATATTAGCATAGTAATATTTGTCATGTATCATAACCTAACTAACATATTGAACGATGAATAAACGCCAGCATAACAAAGTTTTAACATCCGTAAAGCTAACATAATATCGCCTAAACTAAGAACATAACATACCTTACGCACGAATAAACAGCCAATATTAACAAAGTACACAGGTTAATATCTGTAAAGTAACTACAATTCCATCACAAAACGTAACCTACTCCCCTACAAAGAACCTAACTATCATACTTACCAAGGTTTGAGTCTATATGACACTGATGTTCAGTTAGGCTTACCCGGTAAGCTTACGATTAGGGTTACCTTCATGTTTATACAACAGCTTTCACGAATGCGCTCACACATCAACATCAATCTCTCTCTTTACTATACATAACCGAACAAAATTTTCAGGGACGAGTACCACTACATGGAGATCACCCCAGAGAGATGCATGATGACCCATCTCGGGGTACCCCGAATTGGGGTACAAGCGGATACATAAGGGCACAGCCCAAAGGGCCGTGACCTTACCGCTTATAAACATAAAAAGAATAAAAATTTTAGTAAAAATATATATTTTTTAAACAAATAAAATAAAAATAAATAAAAGTTTTGTGTTATGTTATACAAAATATGATTTGAATCAATAGATCAATAGAGCAATAGATCAATAGATCAATAGATCATGGATGGGTGAGTGGGGAGGGGTGTGGTTTGTTTGCTGATTTAGGGTGTTTAAAAGCTCAAATTTTTTGCGTTACCAGCATAAAAGAATAAAAAATTTAGTAAAAACAAAATGTTTTAAGCAAATAAAATAAAAATAAATTAAAAAATAATTAATATTTGAACTTCCTCTTCTGTGTGTTCTCGAAATTTCATCCTTCTACACCAATTTCCAAGGTTTTCGGGCTCAGCCTCAAGACCCGATGGGTGTAGCGACACGTAACCACTGCTGTACATGGGATACAATATAAGAAAAGTGTATACCACGTTTCTTCCTTCTGTGTCAATTTCCAAGGATTTGGGGCACAGCCCCATCCCTCAATAAGCGTAGAGTCACGTTACCTCGGCTGTGTCGAGGTTACATTATAAGAAGGGTGTATACCAAGTTTCATCATTCTACGTCAATATCGGACGGGGCTCAGCTAACACCATATGGGCGTAAGTGTCACTTCTACCCTCGGCTACATTGATGATACCTTATAAGAAGGGTTATACCAATTACCAAGTTTCATTATTCTACGGTCGTTTCCTACTTGGAGGGGCAGGCACCTCCCTCTGGGGGGTACATGGCCACGTATCCTCGTCTGCGACGAGGTTACCTTATAAGAAGAGTATATACCAAGTTTCATTCTTCTACGGTCATTTCCTACTTGGAGGGGCCAGCACCCCCCTCTGGGGGTGCACGGCCACGTCAACCTCGTCACGACGAGGTTACCTATATAGAAGGGTGTATATGAAATTTCCAGCATTCTACGGGCATTTGATATTCTTAGGGGCTAGCACCCCATTCTAGGTTGTGCCCGGCCACGTTACGTGACCCCTAAACAGGGTGTCAAGTTTGAGGGAGATACCATGTTGTAAACTCCCCCGTTACTAGGTGTGGTACAGTGCGGTGCGGTGCGGTTGCGGCGTGGTCGTGGTGTGGTAAGAAGCAGGACCCCCCTCTCTCTCTCTCTCTCTCTCTCTCCATCCTTCCCTTTCCATTTTATTTCATCCGCTCTTTCTACCCCCCCCCCTATTTTCTATATATATATATATATATATATATATATACTCCTGCGCTAACTTCTGAGTCATCGATAGACATGCAAATCTGTCACTACATATATATATATATATATATATATATATATATATATATATACACAGAGAAAACTTGCGGAACTAGTTTTATTACTACTTGTGGCTACTACATTTTTGACTCCATTGAGGTGATTGAGATCATTAATTACAATCTTCAGTCGATGCGAAGCACAGTGGAAGAAGTCTGTCGGTACATTTTTTTCTTAAACTCTCTCTCTTCTACGCACACGAAATTGTGCCCTTCTTCACAGGACAACCGTCGTAACTCCTTCGACTCCAAGTGACTTGTTTCCGATCCCATTATCCGATTTTGCAATTAAACTAGTGAACTGCTGATGATGCATTCAGCTCGTTGTGGGCAGTAAAGTTCAAGAACATTTCTCAAACCAATTCATTTTTGCTTTTTCCTAAGTATCGGCACTCGAAGAAAACTGATCAGTTCCAGCAATCTCTGCAGTTTCATTTGCCAATATTGAATATCATTTATACCCTTAGTTAAATGATCTCTTAAGACAATGGAGAAACAGTTTTCCAAAATCTATTTTTGGAAAATATGGGAAATATGTCCCATTTTTCGAAGAATTCTGTAGACGTTAATGAAGCACAGTGTTCCCAGCTTTATCTCGAATATGAAGCAAATCATGAAAAACACAAAACACCCGATCCAATTATTGCCTCACTAATTGACAAATCATGCTTTGCACAAAGAGATTTCATAAAACAAACCAATTTGGCTCGGTGGTTTGTTTTATGTAATGGATGTTTTCTTAGTTACTGACTGACATCTGGTTTCACCAATTTCACAATATTTAGGAAATTATCGTCGTTTTTACTGGCATCCCTGTGCCATTATGAAATCATATGATTCTTTCTATTCTCATGAAAAGTTTTGCACCTGGTAAATGACTTCAGAATAAAATGAATCCTGAAAACCACGTTGGACTGATGGCTTAAAAAGTCATGTGAATAAAGCTCAATGCTCAGCAAGGAATAGTGAAGAAGATTTGCAGGGCTTTGAAGCGAATTTTTTATGTTTAGTAATGAGGTTTTAATTAATGACGTATTGATGTAGTAGTGATCTAAATTAGAAATTATGTATTTAAATTATAAGCAAAACAAAGTTTTAACTTATTAAAAAAGTGCTGTACGTTAGGTTAGTTTTATCTAATTTGTAGGACACAATCTTTTTTTTAATTATTCAGTTACAAAACTTAACCTAACCTAATCTAGTAGAAGTTCCTGTCAGTAGAGCTAAGTTAGGTTAAGTTTTGTTGGGTTCGTTAAAGTTCCTTTAGAGGAACTGGAATTTGGATGACAATGCCTTCGCCATTACCCATTGAAGAGGGTCTCTTATTATCAGCTGACTGAGGCTGGGAATCCCCTCAGCTGTTTCAATTTATCTTTCCATGAAGAACGTTATTATTATATGGTTCACATATAAAATAGTGTATAATGATAGTAATAATAATTATAATAGTGATAATGATAATAATAATAATAAGTGATAGTGATGATGATAGTGATAATGATAATATAGTAATAATGATAACAGTAGTGTTAATGTTAATAATAGTAATGATAATGATATTGACAGTGATGGTAATGATAAGTAATAAATTTAGCATTACAACAATCATGGTAGTATTATTAATAATAATGATAATAGTGATAATAATAATAGTATTGATATATAGTGATATTAATAAAAATATGACAATAATACTAAAAATATAAATATATATATATATATATATATATATATATATATATATATATATATATATATATATATATATATATATATATATATATATATATATATATATATATATATATATATATATATATATATATGTTTTAAGTATTTCATATTATTTTATATAAAGAAGCACCCGATGGCTCAGTGTTGGGAGCACTCATGAAATAAGTGTCTCGGGTTCGCAACTGGTCGGGTGGGAGAATGTGAGCTATTCTCCTTGGGCTTGTTAGCTTCGTCCTGATCGGACGTTAAACGAGTACACACCTCCACCTTGATTAGGGCTCTGCCCGTGTGAGTGACGGTGTTTATCTCTGTAAATATTATATATATATATATATATATATATATATATATATATATATATATATATATATATATATATATATATATATATATATATATATATATATATATATATATATTACGAGGATATAAGGGCTGGAGGAGGGCAGAGATAAAACAGAAACCCCACCAAATCTAGCAGCACCAAATCTCAAGGTGAGCAGACGTGGAAAACTTTAAAGAGGCAGACTAAAATACAGTTGGAAAAAAACAGAAGAGGCAAGAGTTCCACAGAACAGAGGTAGCTGAAGAGAAAGGTGGCACGACAACGGGTAATTCTGGGGTTTTCAATACTCAGGCATCAAGCAAAATTCATGCGAGAGCAAGACACCCCTTGTACGAGGGTGACACCAAGGGTAGTGGAATGCGAGGGAGTTAATCCCGATGCCGTTGTAATTACCTATAGAAAAGAGATGGTGCACCAACGTCACGTCGCAGAGATAGAGGGTCAAGGGCGTTTGAAAGAAGGGGACAGTTTATTAGTCTCTTAGCTTTAAGACAACCCTAAAAGCTAATAGAAGGGTGGGCAGGAGCCCCAGTGTGAGCAGTACTCCATACAAGGGCAGATAAGGCCTTAACTGGAGTAACTGTTCAGAGGAAAAATTCCCACAACCTGAACCAAGACAGCTTCTTTGAGGCCACTTTATATAAACATTGAATATGAGGTTTCCAAGACAATTTGTTGTTTGTCACGAGACCAAGAGTGTTTATGTTATTCACAGGTGAAGTTAAGAACCGTCGAAGAAAATGAGGAAAGTTGGGAGGTGGTACGAGAGGAGATGTAAGTTGAGTTTTAAGAAGTTGAATTTTTACAAGGTTGCGGTGACCCACCGAAATCCCATTCAAGATAGGCAAGAATACAATCAAGAAAGCTGAGACGAAGAGGCAACTCCTATAGATACAAAGAAGGGAGCAGATTTGAAATGAGTAGAAAGAATGGAGAGTTGAGTTATCGGCATAAGAGTGAACAGAGTTAAAAATACAGCTGGGGAGATCGTTGATGAAAAGTACAGGAATAAGGTTGGAGATAAAGCAGAACTTGAGGAACACCACAATTAACAGAGGAAAGGAGGAGGGGACTCTCATCAACAAGGTCCTGATATGGCGGGCGATCGGAGAAAACTAGACATGAGTAGCAAAAGAGAAGGAGGAAACCGAGGAAGACTTAGAGAGCAGAGAAGAGTACGTTCCATCAAAGTTTTGGATATGTCAAGCGACACCACGCAGGTCTCCCCTCCCCATGGTCCCTAGGGCAGAAGACCATAATCAGTTAGATAGGAAAAGTATGTCATAAGTTGACCTCGAGCCGAGAAACCATACTGGTGATCTGAAAGAAGGGAATGAGACTCCGGATGATCAGGAAATGAGAGTTTGAAGAGTTTCAGATTTTAAGATGGGAATACAAATTGAGAGCTATGAGGGCGATAGTTTGAACTATAGAACAATACCGCGGG
>JABUQX010140770.1:2500-15000 GCA_015478945.1 Trachelipus rathkii
TTTTTCTAAAATCGTATTAGATTGTATTCAAAATAAGATAAAAAATATTCTAAAGATAATGCACTTAGTGATTCCAGCTTATACGTTGATGTTCAGTAAAATAATCCTATTATTTATATAATAATGTGCTGGCAGTAAATCTGAGTAACACAAGTTCTCCTCGAAGGAGGCGGCATTGGATGGAATAGCTATAGTAAAAGGATACTGATAAAAGAGTTATAAAAAAAAAGATACATAAACATTCTTAACAAGAAATTTTATGAATAAATATTATATATATATATATATATATATATATTATTATTATTATTACATAGATAGTTATTATATATATATATATATATGTTGTTATTATAAATATTATGAATAAATATTATATATATATATATATATATATATATATATATATATATATATATATATATATATTTTTATTTTATATATTATTTTTTATTATTATTATTATTATTATTATTATTATTATATATATTATTATTATTATTATTATTATTATATATATATATAAATATTATTAATTATAATTATTATATATATATATATATATATATTATATATATATATATATATATATTATTCTGGTGATAATAATTTACTTTATAAAAAAGGATACCTATGGGAGAAACTATTTTAAATATTAATATGCATATTCACATGTATGTAAGTAAAGTCCATGTGTAAGAAATGTGCTTGATGAAAACAGTAACCATGCACACACACATTCACACCACACACACACACACACACACCAAAGTTTTACAATGCACACACTATATTTAAAAGTCAAAATGTATTTATGTATCATGTAAGTGTGTATGTGTATTGTGTGTTGAATGGAAAAAATAACCATACACACACACCAAAGTTTTATAACGAAACATAATATGCTGAACTTATAAATACATGTAGGTATGTATGTTTTTGTAAATAAACACGCAATGTTTGTATGTATGTTTTGAAAATACACACGCTATATATATATATATATATATATATATATATATATATATATATATATATATATATATATATATATATATATATATATATATATATATATATATATATATATATATGTATGTATGTATGTATGTATGCATGTATGTATGTATGTATGTATGTATGTATGTATGTATGTATGTATGTATGTATGTATGTATGTATGTATGTATGTATGTATGTATGTATGTATGTATGTATGTATGTATGTATGTATGTATGTATGTATGTATGTATGTATGTGTTTTGAAAATACACAAGCAATGCTAATATGTATTTATGTATAAATATATGTATGAACTGAAAAGAAAAAATACACAGGCCAAGTATTATGTATGTATGTTTGTATATATGAATGTATACATATGTATGTATGCATGTATGTATGTATGTATGTATGTATGTATGTATGTATGCTTGTGTGCGTGTATTCTTACCGCTGTTGTTGAATGCAAATTAGGTTTTAATGTAGAGCGCTTTCCCTCTCCCTTTAATTACTGTTAAAAGTGCCTACAAGGCTTACAAGTCTCCCGAGAGTGCCAAGCCAATGCCAGACAGTGCCAGACTCCCTCCAAAAATTACCACCACGATTTATAATACTAAAAATTATTTATATATATATATATATATATATATATATATATATTATATAATATATATATATATATATATATATATATATACATATATATATCTTCTAATAATAATAATATATGAATGTATATAAAATAAATTGAAAATATTATAAATATATGAAAAGCAATTACAGAAATATGTAATAATATATAATGTAATAATAATAATAATAATATATAATAATATATATAGAAATATATAATAATAATAATAATAATATATATAATATAATATATATATCTTTATAATATGTATATAATATAATAATATATATATATATATAATAATAATAATAATATAATATATATATATATATAATATATAATAATAATAATAATAATATATGTTATATATAATATATATATAATATATATATATATATATATATAATAATAATAATGTAACTAATATATAACTAATATATCAATAACTCTTTCTCATATATATATATATGGTTTATATATATATGTATATATATATATATAACTATATATATATATATATATATATAACATATATATATATATATTTATATATATATATATATATATATATATATGGATATATAAGTTTTTATATATATATATATATATATATATATATATATATATATAAATATATATATATATATATATATATATATATATATATATATATATATATATATATATATATATATATATATATATTATATATATATACCTAATTAATCTTATTAATTATACGAAACTCGCTGATTTTGTCTACGAAATATACAGTGTACAGATCGTGAGTGTTTCAAAGTGATAAAAATATTGCTATTATAATATTGTTTCAGCAAAATAGGTGAGAAAGTCGTATAGTTAATAAGAATATATATATATATATATATATATATATATATATATATATATATATATATATATATATATATATATATATATATACTTATATATATATATATATATATATATATATATATATACTTTTCTTTATCACCCCTGACCACATAGTCTACAGAGCGGCCATATCGCAAACAAATACCCTTTTGCCGCCGTAACCGGGCTCGTCCAGAGATCATGCAGGACTGAAATGTTCCAGATTGCACTAAGTAGAAGGTTAGATTGACAGGTGAGCAGAAAGTGTGATATGTTCTCCGGGACCTATGATTGCAGTTTTATTTCGACAAATATTTAATTTTTCATACGTTATTCAAATAGCACTTCAAAACAGAAACCAACAAATTACCTTGGCCAAACATTATTCCCCCTACGGGCCACCATTTTAACAAAAATTTTAATATTTATTTTGATTTTGATTCATAAAAAGAAAGGGATGAATAATGCTAAAGAAGTTAAATAAAAAATAATGCTTTAACAAAAAAAAGCCTTACCTTTCAAACTTCTGTGTAAGTTTATGTGACCAATGATTAAGTAACTTGGAGTCAGTTTAAGTTTTTGTGCTTGCTGAATTGTAGTAAACAATGAAGGTTAGGGCCCTAACTATGCAGACCGTTCTTCACGTACAATTTACCACTTAAGCACAAGATGTAATAATTTGTAAAGTTTCCAACAAACGGATCAAAAATAGGAGCACAACTTTTTCTCATGACTTCCAGTCGCAGACTTGCCATTTTGGATGGTTTATTCTGTCACTGACTTTAAACATTTTTAATTTTGTCATGATTATGGACTTTGGTTAACTAAAACAAGACTCCCTTTTTAATCAAAGCATCATTTTTTAGAAAAAGATTGGAAAATGCAAAGTTTTAATTCTTTCATTGTTTAATTAGTTAATTTATTTGGCCAAAATAAAGTTTGATTTTGTTTTTGGTATATTTAAGAAAATTTAAATATTAAGGAACATTATGAAAATTTTCCAACATTCCCAGAGATAAAGAAAAAAAAAATTTTTTTTTTTTTTTATTAAACCTAAGAAACATTTACTATACTACTACTGTTCAGCTGGAGTAACTTTTTTTTTTTTACTCTTCTCCAGCAAATTAACCTACAATACTTAAATCTAAATAAGATCTGCCTTAATGAGCCTTTTTATTTGCTCATCTTGTTTTTTAGCAGATAACCTTTTTGGTCTAGAATCAGTCTTTTCAGGAGAACTATTTACATTTGTCTGGTTAGGTAAAGGGTCTTTGTCAGGAATGTCGTCATTATGAGGAATTTCTAGAGGATATAGATTATAAACATGTCTCTTTGATTGGCTTCCAGAACCAGTTTGCACTGTAACATGCCTAATAATACCCTCATCATCAGGATGCAAATTCACTATCCTAGCCATTTTCCAAAAGAACTTTGGAGTTTTAGCTGCCTCATTTAAGAGACAAAGATCACCAATTTTAGGTACTTTACTTGAACCTATGAGTTTATGTTGTTTTTTCTCAAGTTCTCTTAAACCTAAAAGATACTCTTCTCTCCATTTTTTCTTTATTAATTCTACCTGACTGGTTAATGTCTTAAAATTTTTAATAATTAATTTCTTTTCATTACCTTCAAAGGTGGGATCTAACTTTTCACCCATATCAGTGGATGAAATTTCATTGTCAGGCATAGTTAAAAAATTATATTTAATTATATCCTGTCCAAATACTAATTTGAAAGGGGTTATGACTTCATAGGAGGGATCTTCATTAGAGCTTACATAAGTAAGAGGCCTTGAATTTATAGTATGCATAATTTCTTTTACTAAGGTGGTGATATTAGATTCTAAAATTAATTTACCTTTCAATGAAGTATAGAGAGCCTTTTTTACCAAGCCCACTATACGCTCAACCACTCCCAAAGTTCTTGGGGAGTAACTACCAGTGAACTGCCAAGCAATACCATTCTCACCAAAATACTCCTTTGCCTTATCAGTTTCAAACCAATGGGTTAAGTATTTACTAGCTTTTTTAAAGGTTGATTGATTATCAGATATAAGTTTTTTTGGCTGAGAATATGTTAGTGATAAATGGTAAAGCTCTTTTAGAAAAGTATCTGTAGTCAAGTCATGACAAACATGGATACTTGTGAAACGTGTGTTACAACATGTAAAAAGTAACAGATAAACCTTTGATTTTTCATTTGAGTTTGTTTTAACCATAATAGGACCAGCATAATCTACTGCTGTGGTTTCAAAGGGATTTTTATACTCAAATTTTTCTTTAATTAAAGGACCTACTGAGGGAATATCATAGGCCTTACAATGATATTTTTTACAGATTACACAATTTTTTAACATCTTTCTAACAAGTTGTCTTATTTGGGGTATCCAAAATTCCTGCCTTAACATATTGCAAGTTGCTGATAGACCAGCATGATTAGACTTTTGGTGACATTCAAATGCTATTATTTTAGTAAAATGACTGTCCTTAGGAAGAAGCACAGGATACCTTGCAGAATATGGAATTGTACCTCCATATCTGTATCTGCCCATAGTTCTTATTATACCTTGTTTATCCAAAAAAGTTTTAAATCTTTTTGGAGATCTGGGAGATCATTAACAGGGCTACCTTCTTTGATTTTTTGCAGGAAATTTAATTCATTAGGGAAAAATTTACCTTGAATATACTTAATCCAATAATTTGAAGCTACTTTATTAAAACTACTGGGAATTTTAAGCAAAGTATCTATTCTCTGTTGAAGGGTTAAATTGGGTTTTGGATTAAATTTATGAGTCCTATAATATTTGAGATTATTTATAAATCTAAAGACATAACCTGTAATTCTTAATATTTTATTTCTATTTGAAAACCTTTCCACATTAAAAAGGGGTTCAATGGGTTCATTATTACCTGCAGTAGATGTTACTGCATTAATAACAGTTTGATTTTTTAAATCTACTACAATTGTTTTAGGCCATAGATCTTCAGACTTAATAAATGATGGACCATTTAAATAAAATGTTTTAAATTTTAAAAACCTTTTACTTGATAGTTCCCTAGTGAGCAAATCAGCAGGGTTTTCTACACCCGCAACATGACGTACCTCCACATTACATGGAAATTGTGCACTCTCCTTCTGAATTTCTAATACTCTATTTTTTATAAAAATAGATTGCATTTTTAGAGATTTTTGACCTATCCAATTAGCAGCTACCAGAGAATCAGTCCAAATAACTGTATCAAAAAACCTACCATGAGCCTCATAAGTTTCAATTAAATATTTAATTAGATTAATACCTAGACAAATGGCCAAAAGTTCTAATTGACAGATTGAATATTCTTTTGATTTAGGGTTTATTCTAGATTTTGCATAAATTAACCTAGACCATTTGTTTTTTACCAAGTAACAACTTACACCATACCCAATATGGCTGGCATCACAAAAAAACATGAAGCTTATAGTCATCAAACTCTTTTAAAAGTTCTGGAAAGGCCATTCTGGGAAATGTTATGTTAGATAACTTTAAAAGATCTTTACAATAGTAATGCCACTCTTTTAATAGGTTAGGTGAAACAATTTCATCCCAATCAAGATCTTGAGACACCAATTTCTGCATAAATACTTTAAGTTTAAAAGCTACTGGGGCTACAAACCCAAGGGGGTCATACAAACTTTGCACAGAGCTCAATATTTCTCTCCTGGTTTTGGCATTTTTATTTGGTTCAAAATTCTTTAATGAAAGTAAATCATTTTTTCTGTCCCATGAATAACCTAATAATTTAGTACTCAAAGGATTTTCAGATGATCCTATCCCTAGTTTATTAAACATTAATTCAGCTTCAGGACAGCTAGAAGCCCACTGATACAGATGAAACCCATAAGGTTCCATATATTCAATAGCTGAATCAAAATTATCTTTAATTTCATTTAAATTAACAGAAGGTAATACCAAATTATCCATATAAAACCTTTGTGCAAAATAATTACCCTTTTCTGTGCCTTTAGATTCCAAAAGAGTATGAATAGCCTCCTGAAGTAAAAAGGGACTACTTTTATTTCCAAAACACACCCTATTATATCTAAAGCATATTAAATTAGATTTTGACACTGGTTGATTAATGTCTTTTAACCATAATATTTTATGAGCTTCTCTATCAGAATTTTTTGCAAGATGTAACATTAAGAAAGCTTTCTCAATATCTGCAATTGTAATATATTTGCCATGTCTGCTTAATATTAAAAGCCTGGCTATATGAGGAAGGAGGGAGGGACAATCTTCAATGGCATCATTCAAAGCTATATCTTTATCAAATTTTTTACCAGTGGGGTCAACTACAATTCTAATTTTAGTGGTTTCCACATTAGATCTTAAAACTGCAAAGTGGAGTAAAAAATAATCACTACTTATATTATTTTCATTTAAGGGCACTTGATAGAGAATTCCATCATTTATTTGTTGATCAAAGATTTCATCATATTTTTTAAGTAATTTATTATTTTTAAGCTTTGAAATTAAAGTTCTTAACCTACCATAAGAATACTCAAAATTTGGGGTTAAATTACTTTTATCATAACCTGACTTCCAAGGAATTTCCACTGATACCTCCTCCTCTTTTATTTTTACAGTCTCTAAAAAATTGGCAATAATCATTTGTTCTTTAGTAGAGTATTTTTGATCATTGTAAACACCCACATTTTCTAGACTACTAAATTGAGCAATATTCTCAGACATGTGCATTTCGTTAACCTTATCATCTACAACCATTGACTCGGTAATTAAATTAATATTAGTACTTAAATTATTAGTTTTTAGGTAGTCAGATGCACATCCCTGTAATATCACTCCAAATTTGGAGTTGTATGCCATTGCATTTCCAATTTTAATTATTTCTAAGTTTAAGTCTTTAATACTTGATGCACCTATTATTATTTGAAAATTATTAACAGTATTAGAAGAGTAGTCATCAGCTAAATTATATCCTTGCCATTGCAAAGATGTTTTTAAATTCAAAAGGCCATCAATTTCAAAACTTAAAGGAATTGTATCAACAACCATTGCATTTATTTGATTTGGGGAATTTTCAATATAAAATTTAGCAAGTTCAAAATATGATTTATTAGTTTGAGAAATAAAACTACTAATAGTTATAGCTTCATTAATTACTTTTGTGGATATACCTAATGCTTTCAGAGCACCAGTAGTTATAAAGTTATCTTGAGAGCAACTATCAACCATGCACCTAAATTTAACAAACTCTCCTAAATTATTCATTATGGGCAACATTAGAGAGGGAAGAATTGATTTTCCACCTACTTCACTTAAATGGCACCCTAGACTAGTTTTACTTTCAATTTTTGTATTACCTTTTACTACTTGTTCTTTAGTTTTTCCTTTTTTCATTCTTTTGCGGATTAGAATCTACTTTTTTAGAATTTAAACACAAAAGAAAAGATGAGATCTCCTTTTACAAAATTTACAAGTATCTAAGGTAACTTTACATTTTTCTTCTGTATGGAATTTAGAAGTACACTTTTTACAATGACCTAGTTGTTTATTTCTCTCAAATTTAGCCTTATTACTAGGATAAGTACTACACCTTGAAATACTATGCCCTTTTTGGTTGCATAACTTACATTCTAGATCAGCTATAGTTGCTACAACTGAACTTTTAGGTTTACGTTCTTCATAGAAATATTGAGAATTTTGATCAGGGGAATCATTAGACTTAGATATATTTTGTTTTTTAGAATGATCATCTGAATTAATGCACTTAACAGAACTAACTACAGAATTAATAGCTTTATTACTTTCTTGGTCACCCAGAGTCCTTGTTGCTTCTGCAACTGCCTTTTTAAACTCTTCAAAAGGCTGGTGCAATTTATACCCACAAGTTCTTAAATAATCTTGTAACTCTTTTGATAAGGAGTTAAAGTAAATATATAATTGTATATCTTCAATATTAATTTCATTATTTTTAAGTAAATTTATATTGGCATTCATATATGCCTGAAATTCATGTAAAGATTTATAACACTTATTAGCTTTGGGAGTACTTAAAAGATTTTTAATCAAAGAAAATTTAATTTGCCCAGGTGAAGCATAACATTCCTCAAGCTGTTCCCAAGCCTCATCATAAGAGGTCTCGGACTCCTGTATGCAATTAATTTGAATTAAAGGATTACCTTTTAAGGATTGTTTAAGATACGCAAATTTTTGAATATTGCTAAAATTAGGTTTATCATAAATATTTCTAAAAGAAATTTCAAAATTTTTAAATTGTGATAGATTTCCATCAAAGGGAGTAATTTTCAGTTCTGGAACCTTTACACTTGAATACTGCATTAAGGGGATTTGAACTGAGCTATTATTTTGGACACCTGGACCCAACTGCTGAATTACTTTATTAATATAAGTAAAGTAGTAAGCATTTTTATCCTCAAGAGCTTCTAATCTTTCATCATTATATTCAGGACACTCTACAAAACTTATACTAATATTATCATTTAAAGTTTCTAATTCATCTCTAAATTTTTTTAATGTAAGGATTTCATTAGTCTTATCTTCTAATGATAATTCTTTAATTTGAGGAATTAATTTATTAATAGATTTAGTGGTAGAGCCCCTTTTAATGCCTCGACGTTTAACAAGATTGACAACTACCAAAAGTTGACTTGAGGGTTCAGTAGAAAATTTCTTTACTGAATCCCAGTCAATGTCTGTGACACTCATTTTAAATTATAAACAATTTTAATCTTAATTTTAAATGCAAAATTAACATTGTACTTTGTACAAACCTTATCAATACCATTACAAAGGGACAGTAGGCCCACTCTTACAGGCTAGGATCAAGGCTAGGCTAGGCTTATAGGTTAGGCTAACCATTTCTTTAGGCCAGACTTAATAGCTAAGGTTTGAAAATAAATTTATTTACTATAAATTATTAACATAGGCCTACCTAATACGCAAAACTCTGGTAAGTAGGCTATGTTTATTAGCTTAGGCCCTTTTATACTTAGGCCCAATGCAAGTATTAATAACACCAAGTAGGCTTCGCTTAAAATAAACACTTAAGTAGACCCTAGGCCTACTTTACGATCAAAGATAACACTTTGTCATTAAATTTTAATTAATTTGGTTCAAAAATACTGATAAACCTCGAATTACCTAATAATTTTCACGTTAAGTAAGTAAATTTATTAATTAAACAAATTATCAGGCATGTTACAATTGAGAATTTTGGAAAAATTTACGATCTAGTTTAGACCGTGGATCAGAGTCTGCCAAGTCTGAAATATAGTCATAGTATAAGTATATGTACACTGTGGTCAAAGTCGAAACTAATCTAGATCTAGTAATTGGTAAAAGTTAAACCTTAAATTGAACTATGATTACACCTTTATTTCGAGAATGCTGGAAATTTACATACGTTATTTAAATAGCACTTCAAAACAGAAACCAACAAATTACCTTGGCCAAACATTACTCCCCCTACGGGCCACCATTTTAACAAAAATTTTAATATTTATTTTGATTTTGATTCATAAAAAGAAAGGGATGAATAATGCTAATGAAGTTAAATAAAAAATAATGCTTTAACAAAAAAAAAGCCTTACCTTTCAAACTTCTGTGTAAGTTTATGTGACCAATGATTAAGTAACTTGGAGTCAGTTTAAGTTTTTGTGCTTGCTGAATTGTAGTAAACAATGAAGGTTAGGGCCCTAACTATGCAGACCGTTCTTCACGTACAATTTACCACTTAAGCACAAGATGTAATAATTTGTAAAGTTTCCAACAAACGGATCAAAAATAGGAGCACAACTTTTTCTCATGACTTCCAGTCGCAGACTTGCCATTTTAGATGGTTTATTCTGTCACTGACAACTTTTTTATTTTGTCATGATTATGGACTCTGGTCAACTAAAACAAGACTCCCTTTTTAATCAAAGCATCATTTTTTTTAGAAAAGTTAGAAAAGTAAAGTTTTAATTTATTTCAAATTTGTAAATTTAATTGGTTAATTTATTTGGTCAAAATAATTGATTTTGTTTTGGAATATTTAAATTTAAATATTAAAGAACGTGTGCGAAAATTACCAACAGATGACATTTTAACATGTTAACTAAATAGTTTTTCACAATCCCTTTGTGACGGACTGCCTCTTTTCGACCCCTGTCCCGCTTTTCCAGAGAGATTCCGCTATTTTCCCTTTTCAAATTATTATAATAGTTAATAAAAATTATATTTTAAAAAAAAAATAATTATATATATATATATATATATATATATATATATATATATATATATATATATATATATATATATATATATATATATATATATATAATATTTAATTATAAATATAAAAATAAAAATATAAATATATAATATATATATATATATATATAACTAATAACCTATATATATACATATATATGTATATATAGTAATATATATATATATCTAATATATATATATAATAACTCATATATAGGATGTTTCGCTCATATTCTGCATAATGCAGTGCAATGTGGTAGCGATTGCCTCCCTGTTGATGTTGAAGCTGTAATTGTAAAAATATATTCGTATTTTTACATTTATACCGTTCGAGTAGAAGAGCTTAAGGAATTTTGCGATTTTGTCGAGATTATGTGTAAGCAGCCCCTTGGATACAGCAAAACAAGATGCTTGCTTTAATGCCTGCTATCGAAAGAGTGTTGAAACTCTTTCCTGGACTGAAATCATACTTTGACAGTCAAAACAAATGCCCAGAGGTTTTGAAAATGTTTTTTGAAAATCCCCTTTCTGAAATATAGCTTCATTTCTTTCATTCCCAGGCAGCTTCTTTTCACAAAGTTGTTATAGAGAGATTGAAGGAGACAATATTTCTGCCGTAGAAGTATTGCTAGAAATATCCAATATGAAAGAAGCATTACAGTCGAGAAAAGACCATGTGTTTTCACCACATTCGGTTCGAGGGCTACTTAGCAAGCTTGAAAAAGAGGGAGTAAATTCTTCTGAGGTAAAGACCGTAAAGAAAATAGTTGTGTATTTTTATGATACTTATTTGAAGTACTTGGATCAGTGGTCAGTTGCATCTCAGATTTTGAATTTATGGATTGGATTTCGCTAAGGAAAACCCAAGCTGATCACAAATTGAATAAACAATGGATTTTACGTCAGAAAAAGATGTTTTTGATGGCAAGAATGATTCAGATTTGTTTGACAAATTTACGTGTTCGACCAAATATATAGGCGAGAAAGTATAAGACGAATGGAAGGCTTCGAATCTAGTAACAGACAAACGGTGAGTGGAAGTATTTACTTTAATTAAGAATCGTAATATTTCTCATCAACATTTGTCGGCATTAGTTCAATTTATCCTTTGTCTTCCTGGAACAAATGCCTCCACAGAACGTGCGTTTTCTCATGTAAATAAGATCTGGACTTCTGAAAAAACCCAACTCAAACCTCAAGCTCGAAAGAAATTCTTACTACCAAAATAAATTTGGATCAGACATGTGTAGAGTTCTACAATTTAATTAAATCGTTTCCCGAACTGCTAAAGAAAATTTCCTCTAGAGAAAAATACTGTAACTGAAAAAAATTAATATATATATATATATATATATATATATATATATATATATATATATATATATATATATATATATATATATATATATATATATATATATACAGAAATATATATATATATATATATATATATATATATATATATATATATATATATATATATATATATATATATATATATATATATATATATATACATATATATGCTCATATACCTCTCTTATATATATATATATATATATATATATGGACATTTTATAAGTTGTTGACTCCGTTAATATTAGGTTAGGTTAATTTAGGTTAAGTTTGGTTGAGTTAGGTTAGAAAACTAGAGTTAGGAATTTAGAGTTATATTTAGAGTTTAGTTGAGTTACCCAAAATTTAATGTATTTACC
>JABUQX010140770.1:17500-22500 GCA_015478945.1 Trachelipus rathkii
TGCCAATTATGACATTGTTGTTGTTATTGTTGTGGTTGATATCGTCGATATTCCAGATTTTTTTTTTGACGATTGATATTATTATTGATATTATTATTGATATTGTCATTATTGATTATTATTATTATTGTTGTTGTTCATTTGTTATTGTTATTATTATTGTTATTGTTATTATTGTTATTGTTGTTATTGTTATTGGTATTGATTACATTGTTATTATTGTTGTGGTATTTGGTATTCTTTCTTAGTATGTGTGTCTCTGCCTGGTGGGTTTATCATTGTCGTCCTAAGGTTTGAACAAGCTGTGTGGGCCAGCTGGAGTGGGCAGGGTTGCGTCCGTGCCCCGGGGTGCTGTCCCCTAAAATGGTAAATGATGGTAAGGGGTTCAGAGCTTGAGATGGTGTGGAGGGTGTGAGTAGAGTGGGATTCTGAGTCAGAATCGAGATCCGAGTTGACACCGGTGCTGGCTCCAGTGCAGTGCTAGGTTAGTAAATGTTTGTATAATAATACAGTATGTGTAATTTTATATATGTTATTGAACTCGTAGATCTCGAATATGATGGTTATAAGTTCATAAATGGTGTCTGAGACCTCCTGGAGGGGGGTCCTCTGAATAAAAGCACAGAATGTAGAATAGGAAGAATGAAATTTGAAAGTACATAGAAGAAGAAGAGAACTGAACACAGTGAGTTGGAGTTGGCAGCAGCACCGGTGCAGTGTGAGTTATCATGTTGTTTAATAATAATACAATATTGGTGTCAAAATATATGTTTATAAGGTCAGTAGAACTCGAATATAGGGTTACAAGTTCGTAAAAAGGGTGTCACAAAGGGACGGAGAGAAGGTCCCCAGAAGAAAATACACAGAACACAAAACAGAGATCGATGGAGGAAGGAAAAGAAGGAGGAAGGATGGAAAGAAAGAGTCAATAAGAAGGGGATACAGAAGTTGGTACAAGCACCGATGCAGGAACCGGTGTGGTGCTGAGTTACTAAACATTCGTTTAGCCTCAGACTGACATTTCTATTTTCAAAATCTCATTTTCTATTTATAAACGTCAATTAAAATATATTGTTTACTATTTTATTTTATGATCAATTGATTCAAGTCATATTTTGTATAACATAACACAAAACCTTTATTCTTTTTATGTTTATAACGTAAAAAATTTACATTTACACCATAAAGCAGTAAATCAATCAATCAAACCGCCCTCCCAGCACCCTCCTGCCCATCTGTGATATATTGATCTATTGATCTATTGATTCAAGTCATATTTTGTATAACATAACACAAAACTTTTATTTATTTTTATTTTATTTGTTTAAAAACTATATATTTTTACACACCCTAAAGCAGTAAATCAGTAAATCAGTAAATCAAACCACCCTCCCCAGCACCCTTCTGCCCATCTGTGATCTATTGATCTATTGATTCAAGTCATTTTTTTTACCAAAATTTTTATGTTTTACATACCCTAAAGCAGTAAATCAGTAAATCAAACCACTCTGTCTGTGATCTATTGATTCAAGTCATATTTTGTATAACATAACACAAAACTTTTATTCTTTTTTTGTGTATAACGTAAAAAACATTTACTTTTACATACCCTAAAGCAGTAAATAAGTAAATAAGTAAATCAAACCATCCACACCACCCTCCCCACCCCATCTATGATCTATTGATCTATTGATCTATTGATCTATTGATTCAAGTCATATTTTGTATAACATAACACAAAACTTTTATTTATTTTTGTTTTATTTGTTTAAATCATTTTTGTTTTTACAAATTTTTTTATTCTTTTCATGTCTATAACTTAAAAAACTTGTTCTTTTACATACCCTAAAGCATTAAATCAGAAAATCAGTAAATCAAACCACCTACCCAACATTCCCTCCTCCCCCTCTGTCCGCCTTCCCATGATCTATTAATCTATTGATCTATTGTTTCATATCACATTTCGAGTATCATTTCGGATAAACATAACACAAAATCAAATTCTTTATACACTGACCAACGAATATATGCTAACGTAACAAAGGTTTTCACATTAATAAAGCAAACATAGCATCACCTGAACTAAGAATATAATGCACAACGACAAACCTAACACACCTTAAGCACGAATAAACTGTTAACATTAACAAAGTTCCACACTTATCAACAGTACAGTAACTAAAATAGCATACAAAAACGTAAAATATTCACACTTTGTCAAGCATATCTCTAACATAGCAATGTCAATTTTACATTAACAGGGTGATATTTAACAAAAATTTATCATAACCTTGTCTAAATATCATACTGATCAACGAATAACGATAACGTAACAAACTTTTCACATTAGTAAAGCTTACACAGCATCACGTGAACTAAGAATATAATGTACAACGACAAACCTAACACATCTTACGCACGAACAAACTACTAACATTAACAAAGTTCCATAATTAACAACAGTAAAGTAACTAACACAGCATACAAAACGTAACCTATTTTCACTTTCTTAAGCACTACTAGAGCATAACAAAACTTAATCCAATATTAACATGATATTTAACAAAACATTATCCTAAACCTGTCAAATAATCATTGACCAACGAGATACATGCTAACGTAACAAAGTTTTTACATTAATACTTCTAACGAAAATTCATCATAACCTTACCTAACTATCATAATCCCCAATGAATAATTGCAAACATAACAAAGTTTTATCTAAACATAACATAAAAATAAGTTCTTTCAATAAAATATCATAGTAAAGTGTAATAGTTTACTGATTTTAAAGCAGTTAATCAATAAATCAGTAAATCAAACCACCTGTCCCTCCCCTCCCTTCCCCACCCAACCTTCCATGATCTATTAATCTATTGATCTATTCAGTCAAGTCACATTTCGAGTATCATTTTGGGTAAAATTAACATAAAATCAGTTCTTTATATACTGACCAACGAATATATGCTAACGTAACAAAGTTTAACATCAATAAAAGCTAACATATCATAGCTACCAGACTAAGAATATATAATGTACAACGACAAACCCTAGCATACCTTACACGGACAAACAATCAACATTAACGAGATTCATATACCCAACAGCAATTAAAGGAAACAACTAACATTGCATACAGAGACGTAACCTATTCATAATTTTTCAAACATATCATAACATATCATTGTTATTTTTTACCTTGTAGTATTTAACAAAAAATTTATCATAACCTTACCTAATTATCATATGGACCAACTTGAATATGTGCTAAAAGATATGATATTACCAGTAACCGACATACCATGCCTCGCATTATGAATAGTTTGCTAACATTCACAAGTTCTCTACTTATCCAAGGGTAAAAGTGGATAACAGGACATACAAACTCAATGTATCCCCCTTTTTCAACCTATCAGCAACAGCTAAAGCAGTATTATCTAACAAAGTGACCAATCTATCAAAGATACCAGCATCTTGAACTATGAATTGATACTACCTTCAACAAAGTGCTCGTTTCGAATATAATATCATTTGAACTATGAATAAACGTGGAGCACTAGCAAGACTACCACCTTGGAAAACCTAACGATACCCAGCAAGAAACTTAACCTAAAGCCCCACTTTTCTAATACATCATCACCAGTTAACACAGTAATATCTTACGAAACTTATCATTTCTCTATCAAATTAGTGTTAATTTCACATTATAATAGTAATATTTAACAAAACGTAGTTAACAGAAATTAAACATAGCCTAACATATCTAACAGTTACAATGGGCTAGAAAACCTAAATAGATACTAACATTTTGGAACTGCGAATAAGACATTAACATTTGACCTATGAATAAGTTCTCAACCTACCCCTCATTACACAGCAAAACTCAACCTATCCCTGCTTTTCAAACATATCATCAGCTGTTAAAGCAATATTATCTAACAAAATTCCTTAACAAAGTGACCAAACTATCAAAGATACCAGCATCTTGAACTATGAATTGATACTATCATTCATTAAAGTGCCTTGCATTTCAAATATAACATCAAATTTTGAACTATGAATAGCTTATTAGACATTGTGAAATTCTCTGTCGAACATCATAAAATAACTAACCTATCGGTCATACAGATCAACAGATAAACGTAACATACAATAGGCTGAACAAAACCAAATACGTACCATAACATGCCTGAATCCCGATTGCCACGAAGAACCAATTCTTGCCAACCACACGTAATACTATTTCGATTATTGGAATAAATCGTTTTGAGTTCTCCAATACTTGTTGCAGCCTTTCCTTAATTATTCTGTTTTAAATTGACAGTTCAGGCCTTACCCACGCTTCCTCAAAACTCTCAGCAACAGCAACCTGAATTTAATGACACTTTTAACGAAGCATGGCGAGTAAATTTTCAATTGCTTTTTTCCAATTGGAGAAACCTTTCTTAACCAAGCGCCAAGGGATACCTGTGAATTGAAACCAACCTCCTTTAGAAAATAATACACAATATTTGCAGTTTGCCGAATATACTAACCAAGGAAAGCTTTTCAGCCAATGATACTAAAAGCGAAGCACATAGGTTCCCCTTTGTTCACTTTCTGTAGAGTGTAAATTTTGTACTTGTTCTGTACCGGGAAATGTAAAATCTTCAGTTTTTTTCCACCATACGTTTTCTAAAATTTCCCGTATTTGCCCCAAGAAGTTCTTTGGGAGCGGTTCTGGTTTATATAAACTTTATGATTATGTCTGGATTTATTCTCCTCAGATGTTGAAGCTTCGGACTAAAGTATGAAAAGTTCTGTACTCTATAACACTAAAAATTTCTTCTGTCCTTGTTTTTTGCTTTTCTGTTAAAAATTTTGAAACGGATAGCTGCTGTCTTGGCTCTTTTTTTCAGCCATTTCTAGAAATATAGGTTCGACCTTATCAATAAATATTAACACGGGAACACCATACAAAAATGAATATTCGAACCTCCATATCCGCCCTACATTACGTT
>JABUQX010140771.1:0-12500 GCA_015478945.1 Trachelipus rathkii
AATATCAGCTGTTTTCTTATTCCACAACCACTGCTTATCCAACCATGTACCACCTACCCGATACCACATTGCACACTTCATCAGCCTTATGGGGGGAACCTTATCAAAAAGCTTTGCTATATATCAACTGGATCTCCTCGGTCAATGCAGTCAGTAATGTATTCCATGAATTCTGAAAGGTTTGTCTGACATCACCTACCCTTTCTGAAACCGTTCTGGGAGTCATACAATACCTTGTTATCTTCTAAATATTTCTCTATATGACCAGTTATCATAATGTTAATAAATTTTCTGTGTTTCAAGAGTGTGAATATATGGAAAAAACAAATATCAATATCATAGGCACTAACTGCAACTATTACTGCCATATATTACAAACATTTTTCATGCAGTAATAACACTGTACGATAACTGTAATTTTGTAAATCACAAGAATGAAGCTAAAATTATTGTAACTGTAAGCGAGACTATTTTTTTCTTGAGAAAGGTAAATATATATATATATATATATATATATATATATATATATATATATATATATATTAGAATCTGTATAATATTAACAGTAATGAAGAGGTGATAGTGAATGTTTGATGGTGAAAGAAGGAATAGGTATTTTGGGGATGAGGTCATTAGCAAGGAGGAGGTAATGTGTAGAGTGAGAAAGTTGAAGAATGGTAAATCTGAAGGTATAGATGAAATTACTGGTGAATTGATCAAGAACGGAGGCGAGATGGTGATTGATTGGATTTTGAAGTTGTGTAATAAAGCGTTTATGGAGGGTATAGCTCCGAGGTATTGGAGGAGAGCAGCAATAGTACCCTTATATAAGGGTAAGGGAGATAAGGGGAACTGTAGGAATTATAGGGGAATTCATTGAGTGCTGTAGGAAAGATATATGCTGGTATTTGTCGAAAGTGCGTCGAATGACTAAAGGACTGACTGGTGAAGAACAAGGGGCGTGTAGAGGGTGTGTGGATCAAATCTTTACATTGAAACAAATGACTGAAAGAGTGAGGGAGAAGAAGAATAAATTGTATTTAGGTTTTATGGATTTGCAACAGGCATTTGATAGGATTAATAGGGAAACCCTATGGCAGGTGTTAGTAACGGATGGTGTTGGTGGTAGGCTTCTGAATGGAATCAAAAGTATGTACGTATGACGATAGTGAAGCGTGTGTAAGAATAAATAGTGTCAAAAGTGATTGGTTTAATATTAATACCGGAGCGAGGCAGGGATGTGTTATGTTCCCTTGGTTATTTAATTTGTATATGGATGGGGTTATGAAAGAATTAGAGATGGAGTGGCAGGAAATGGTGTTAGAATGATGAAGAATGGAGGTGAGTGGAGGGTGCCCTACCTATTATATGCGGATGATTTGGTTTTGTGTGGCGAATCTGAAGAGAGTTTGAGAGGATTGGTAGAGAGATTTGGCAGGGTGTGTAAAAGGAGGGGTTTGAAAGTAAACGTAGATAAGACTAAGGTTATGGTTGTAAGTGAGGACAGTCCTCGGTGTCAAGTTATGTTAGATGGTGAGCCGCTGGAACAAGTGTCTGAGTATATATATTTAGGATATATGTTGGATGAAAAGGGAACGGATTATGCAGAGTGTAGTAGGAAAGTTGTGAATGGCAGGAAGGTGGCTGGTGCAATTAAATCGTTGGTGGACGTAAAAGGACTAAGTCTTGAGTGCGCTAGGGTCTTACATGAAGGTATGTTGTTACCTGTGTTAATGTATAGTAGTGAGACTATGGTCTGGAATAAGAGGTATAGATCTAAAGTTCAATGTGTTCAGATGGACAATCTTAGGGGCGTGTTAGGTGTGAAAAGAATTGATAAAATGAGGAATGAACGTATTAGAGAGTTGTGTGGTGTGAAGAAAGGGGTAAATGAGAGAATAAATGAAAGTACGTTGAGATGGTTTGGTCATATGGAAAGGATGAATGACAGTCGGTTGGTTAAGCCGATGTATAATGGTGAGTGTGTTGGGAATCGACCGACTGAGAGACCGATAAAAAGGGGATTGAGTCAGTGAACGAATGTCTGAAGGGGAGAGGTGTGAGTTTGGCAGAGGCGAGAATAAAGGGGCATAATAGGAGTGAATGGAGGGGTTTTGTGAGGGGGTATGGTTACGGCCCACCTGGGCCAGGGGATGAACCCTGCACTTTATATATGCCATAGTGAGGGTCAGTCGCAGTCCCGTTAAGGCTTAGGGTGGATTTTCTGACTGCGAGGAGTTCTCACTAATAGGTATAGACTGGGCGGTAAGGCTGGGCTTTCTTTTCGACTTGTGTCATATTTTTCTACTACTTTTCTTTCTAATGCATGTCACGCACCTTACCCCCAGTCTTGGGGAGGAAGAAGGAAGATAACAATAATATATTAGTTATTCGGGTGTTTTTAAATATTCGCATTGACTTTCGCAAATATTAAAAATAAATTATTTGCATTCGTGCTTTGACACTTGAAATGTGAATAGAAAATGTTCTGATGGGACGTTAGAAAATTTAGCAACCTTTGTGAAAATTTATTGTAATGATGAATTACGCTGTCTCAATGGTAGTACAGCACCTGATCGCAATCGAAATCGTAGTAATATTAATTATTTATTGATAGGCTTGTACTTGTGAGTATATTCGCTCAAAATCAACTGTTGAAGCAATTCCGCAATAGCATCCTTATCCAGTGTGGTTTGGGATTACCTCTATATTACTTCCCATGACAACGAAAACATTCCATTTGCAATCGTAATTATTCTCGGAAAGGAAAATGGACATAGTCGTTAAGATCTATCTAAGCAGCAAGCACAAGGAAATGAGTGAAAGAGTAAAGAATCCCCAATTCCAGCTTTAAGAACGAAGCAGATTGCTCTTGAAACTAATATAAAATACAAATATATGGGACAATGAAACGGAAAATCACAAAGGATGGATATAGTAAATTTACAGAAATTATAGTAATGGATGGTCTTCTGTTTTGTCACGTTGAAATTCTAGGTTTTGTATTTAATAACGAAAGTATCGGTCTCTTCAACACACTACTAAAAACTTATTGAGATATTATTTGAGTAAAGTATGATGTTAAACAAAGTCAAATTAAAAATCCTTATCAAACAATCATCCAAGTTAGCTTTCATCCGACGAATGGTCAGATACTAATCAGCAGTTTCTTTAGATTCTCTGAGTGGTCGCCGCTAACAATATTTCGCAAGCCAATGTAACGCTATGAACCTCTCACTGAACGTCATACAGGTGAATATCTCAGTGACGAATTTAATGGAATGTTGGCGAAATGACCTATCCCCAGATGATGTTCACAGTGTCATGAGAGATGCTAGTGCCAGCAATATAAAGAAAATTTTCGTTTCTTTCTAGAGGAAGATTCAATATTGAGATTGGGACCTGATTAAGTCCCTACCTATAAATGAACCTAAAGTTCTATTTTTCAGATACTTGATGGGTAAGCAACTGCTTTTTCGACCTTCTAGAATAGCTGGGTAAGCTTAAATACATGGCATTATTTTTTCGCAACCCACTGGCTTTTTTCGTATCACCTCTATTACTTCTTCGAAATGACCAAACTTGAAATATGCAGAGGGGTCCATTACGCACAAAATACACGAAGAAGCCTTTCTTGGAAAATTGTGTCTGATAATGTCAGAATAATCAAAACCTACTTTTTTCAATTGCTTACACAATTTTCCAAAATTCAAAACTATTATTGGTATTTTGTGCGAATGAATCATCTATATATTTATATGGAAGTCATTTCGAAAAAACTGTAGAAGTATTTCGAAAATTTTTTAAAAATTATTTCTAAAAATGAAAATGTCAAAACAATGACTACAGACACAGAACAACACTCGAAAACGACGTTCAAAAGCTGCGGTTTGCTTTTCTCCCCATCAAAATTGTCTGAAAATCTGAGAATTTTATGTTCATTTTTAGGTAGGGGTTAAAATGGGGTCCCAAAAGCTCCAATATTGGATCTTCCCTTAATTAATTAAAAACACAAAATCCGTCAGCCACCAACATCAGAAATGTTGTAACATCTCAAACAACAATCAGCAAAGTTCTCTCAAATTAGAGCCACTGAGCTCACCAATCATTCGACTAAGACTCAGTAAGAACTAAAGAAAATACAGGCCAGAATTAAAGTTCACTAAATTTCAGCAATACATGACGTTACTCTGCAAATTATGTTAACGCTGCAAGAACTTAATGAATCTCTCTGCCAGTACGATAACTCTGATGATAAAATAAATCTTCCCATCCCATGACAATTCTACTCTAACCAATTGTATCATTGTACTCCAATCAGTTGAAGATATTATGATAATCAGCAAACACTTGTTTGTCATCCTCTCGTATTTACTCTGAAGAGAGTATTAATATTTTCAGACAATGACAGTCGAGGAATAACAATGATGAGAGAGACGATATTGAGATCTTTCTCCTCTAAATTTATGGTTCGGTTAGAATTGTTATTGTAACATTAATGATGGAGAAAATTAACATCGTAAATGGAAAACTATTTGTTTGCCTATCACTTGTTAATTCTGATAAACCTTGGAACATAATATCAGACGCTGGTTTTGCACAAAACATAAATGATCCTACATCATTAGTTTTCTTGCTTCAAAAAAAAAAAACTTTTGCAAACCTCCCTTTCCTACTCTTATTTGCTCTGATGAATCTGTAGCTAATACACCTACTGAAGAGGCATATATATATATATATATATATATATATATATATATATATATATATACATCTTTCTATTATAAATATATATATTGATATGTGAATATATATATATATATATATATATATATATATATATATATATATATATATATATATATATATATAGAAAACTAGCTCAATTTTTCTTTTTTCTATTTTATTTATTTTCAGAAATGTGTTAACAGGAGCGGTGCGGTGCGATCCAAAGGCCCGCACCACGCACCGCACCGCACCGCACCGTTAATTTTTCTCGTGCTCCGCACCGCACCGCACTTTTATTTTTTCTTCCGCACCGCACCGCACCGCACCAGGTCGCTGAAATTTTGATGCGCACCGCACCGCACCGCACCAAAGAAAGCGCACCACGCACTGCACCGTACCGCAATTCCGTGCGTCGGTTGCCCTAATATAGAGAGAGTATATATATATATATATATATATATATATATATATATATATGTATAAAAATATATATATATATATATATATATATATATATATATATATATATATATATATATATATATATATATATATATATATATATATAAATATATAATTAGAAGATAGGGATATATATATATATTTAGGGGAAAATATATATATATATATATATATATATATATATATATATATATATATATATATATATATATATATATATATATATATATATATATATATATATATATATATATATATATATATATATATATATATATATATATATATATATATATATAGGGCTCATGTCCATTATCTGTGTCCATGAAGCTGAAGTTAATTTTTTTCACAAGTTACGTTATCGAACAAAATGTAGAATGGCGCACATAGTGAGAAAAGTTTGAACTTTTTCCTAAATATTTATATAACTTTAATATAGCATGTTTTGTTTTTTATTGAAACTGTGGAAAGTGAAATAAATTATATAATAATATAAGTTTGGTTACGTTAAGTAAGGTTATGTTACGTTAAGTAGGGTTATTTTAAGTTACGTTAGGTAGCATAGATTTAAACTTTTAAAAAAATAATTTTAAAGGTGTGAAGCTCTTTTAATATAGCTTTATTTTGATTCAATACAGTTTCAGTTTGATTTTTTTCAAATGTGTTCGAATCCATGCAATCGATATGCATATGGATATGGACACAGATAAAATACATGATTTATATACAGTATATAATCTGTTTGTCCTCTCCCTTGATAATATACAATTAGCATCCTTCAAGTACAAGTACTCACTTTGATTTTGAAATCATAGAAATCTATATCCTGACTGCCGAAATGTATGTATTATAAGACAATTCAAAGTGTTCAATCAACATAAGCCGAAGAGTATCACGGGCTCTTGTCACAGGTGGTTCATTTGTCTTGAGCTCGTGATAGCCTGAGGGGCAGTGTTTTGTCTGCCCGGAGGGACGGCATATACCCTTCGTTGGTGAGGTCCTCCCTCAAAAAAAAAAAAAAGAAAAGAAAGAAAGAAAGAAAATATAAGGCGTTTTTGTGTTTGTCATTTGCACATAAGCGCGGTAAGAAATATTTACACAGTTTTAGCACTTATTTCGTGTAAAATCGAAAACGACACAACAGGTTTCGCGGTTTACTTTTGTTCACAAACAGTTGGATCAACTTTTGTTATGGAACCTGGCGATTTGGAATAAACAAATAAAAAAAAAGAAAAAAGAATAATAAATAGTTTATATTACAAATAATTGATCAACTATTGTGATGGAGTTCAACGATTTGAAAGAAATTAGACTTAATTAAAGCTGATTTTATTGAAGGAAACATCATCAGGTGTGACAATTTCAAACGGTCCTACCATGAAGTGAATAAATTTTCGTTGAAAAAAAATATAAATACCACACAAATATTTGGCACAATATCATTATTGTTAAAGTCATTACTTGCAAATCTTCCTTATCCATTGTAAAAAAAAAAAAAAAATAGTAATAATTTTCTGCCTGCTTCTTGACTAGTTGCTATGATTAAACTGAAGGCTTAATTTATATTATTCAGCCATTCTTAGAATTGTTTTTCCTAGAGGAGGTTATTAATATTTAAATTATCTAGCGGTGAACAATTTTCGATTTCTATATTTAAAATATCCTTTGATATATTCTCTTTCTATTTCTCATTTCTCGGAAACGCAACTCATTTCAAATTCTTTTTTAATCTTTCGACCCCATTTATACATAAAAAAAAAGAAAAGATTAAAAATTTATTATAAAAGTTTAAAAAAAGTTATATAAAATTAAATTAAAATTAATGAAATTGAAAATGGAAAAAGAGTGAGAAATTAAGGGAACATAACGAAAAGCAAATTTTAATACATCACATGTATTTACTTCTCTCTCTCTCTCTCTCTCTCTCTCTCTCTCTCTCTCTCTCTCTCTCTCTCTCTCTCTCTCTCTCTCTCTCTCTCTCTCTCTCTCTCCTCTCTCTCTCTCTCTCTCTCTCTATATATATATATATATATATATATATATATATCTTCCATAACTCTTTCTCTATATATATATATATATATATATATATATATATATCAGCTTGGAACTGCCAGTAACTTTTACTACTCGGGGTCTCTCTCTCTCTCTCTCTCTCTCTCTCTCTCTCTATATCTCTCTCTATGTATATATATATATATATATATATATGTATGTGTGTGTGTGTGTGTGTCTGTGTGTGTGTTTGTATGTCTCATGTGTGCTTGCATATATATATATATATGTAATAATAATAATTATAAAATAATAGTAATAATAATAATAATAATAATAATAATAATAATAATAATAATAATAATAATAATAATAATAATAATAATAATAATAATAATAATAATAATAATAAACTTAAGTAGTCCAACTTAATAGAATAACAGGTTGTTATTTTTGTTCGTCAAAATCTTGAGGTGATACCAAAGGGAACAACTGATGGAAAGATAGACTGGAAATTCAAACACACACACACACACACCTTACACCCTTTTAGTCTCCGCTATTTCATTAAGCATGAATAGTCACCTTTTTTAAGTGATTGAAAAACAGCATTATTTAGTCCCTTTGATTCTTACACTTTTTGTTTCAATTTTGCATATTCTTGCATATTTATTATGTAATATTTTCATTCATTTGACAAATTTTCATGAAAATAAGAGAAATAAATACTAACATTATAGAAATTCTTGAATCGATTGTTTCTATAATGTTAACTCGTACTAAGCACGAGTAGCACGAGTGCAGGAGTCGCCTCTGGTATATATATATATATATATATATATATATATATTATATATATATATATATATATATATATATATATATATATATATATATGTGTGTGTGTGTGTGTGTGTGTGTGTGTGTGTGTGTGTGTGTGTGTGTGTGTGTGTGTGTGTGTGTGTGTGTGTGTGTGTGTGTTTAGACTGTGATGTGATAGGTTGCGTTTTACCGGAGCTCCAATGGGTTGATTAATGTTTATAATGTTTTAGTTATTTTTCCCATTAAGTGTGTTTGTACATTAACTGCTCTCCTGTTTTAATTGTTTTTAACTATTATGGTTTTAATATTTGAAGAATTATAATCCTTATAAAAGATAAGTTATTCGTTTTAATTTTTGTTTTTGAAACTTTTTAGTTATGTTAGATAGTGATAGTTAGTTTTTAGAATTGTGCAATACGTAGTTTTGATAGTACTAGGTTATATTTTTTTTCTTCGTCTTTTAACTTTAGTTTTTAGTATTTTTTTTTATTTATTTTAAAGGTTTTTTTCACAACACCTACGTATTTGGTCGCATATTATTTTAATTTATACACATTTAGTTTTATGTTAGGGTATGTGAATGCTTATGCTTTAAACTTTCTAGATTTTTTTTTCAGTTTTACATATTTATTTAGTAAATTCGGTTTTAGCATTTTCGTCATTTACGTCTTTTGTTAATTAACTATTTTAATCGATTCAACTTTCGTTTTTTTTGTCTTATCTGTTTTTTCTGTTGTTTTTTTGTTAATTTGGTTGTGATTGGCGGTGATGTGATGTGGATTTGCTGGACAGACGCGGAACCTCTATTCCGACATCATCCCAGCATCCTCGGCACTCTCTAATTCTGCATCCGTGGAATACCACCTCTCTAATTCTAACCCTAACCTTTTGCTCTTGTCTTAGACACGAGATAGCTAAAATTCATCCTCTAACTCGTTTAATGTGTCCAACTATAACTTATTTCATAATTTCCGCCTAAAGGGTGGAGTATGTGCTACTATGTAAACATAAACACTCCTGTAACGTCTCGAATCTCGAATCTCCTTGCTTCCGATGTTCTTGTGGCTTGGAAATCTTTTACACCTTCTACCACACAATAATCTTGGTGGCTATGCTGCTGTTCTCCTAACAGGAGACAGATTTTCACTTTTGAATATCTTTACTTCTCACGAGACTGTTATATCTTCTCATCCAAATACTGGGGTCCTCTATTTAGGGGATTTCAATGTACAACACTGAATAGTTCGGGGTCCTCATACTGATTCAGGTGGGGAGGAAGCCGAATCATTTAGCTTAACGATCTGGAACAACTAATTAAGGAACCTGCACGCACACATTCCGGATCGTCAAAACCAATTCTTGAACACACTTACCTATGTTTCACCACTAGTGCTTCTCTCTATAAATACACCACCTTCGCTCTATTGGTAAATCTGACCACAACCTTATATCTCTTAGTGCAATACTTTCTCGCGGCTCCCTGTCCTGCCCTGCGCGTTTTCTACCACTTTGGTGATCGAGGCCGATTAGGGAGCATTGCGTTGCCTACGCTAACTATAGTGGAATAGCTACTTTGTCTTTGGTGACGCTTCGACTTCTCCCGATAAGGGGAGCTGTAGTCGTTGATGGGATGAGCAGGTTCATTCCCTTTTTAAAACTAAATCTTTCTCTCCTCATAATCCGTGGTTCGATCATTGCTTGTTTCTCTGGCCCATTCAGGCTAGAGACAGTGCGTATCGGAAGTGGAAAAATTCTCGTTCTCCTATCACTCTTGTAATTTTCCATTCGGCAGAAATCGTTGCGGATACTCTTCGACGGAGCAAAGCGGGCTTTTCATCAAACGAAGTGCGCTAACCTCCTTGGTTTCCTGCTGACAAATCTTTCTGGCCTCTTTGCCAAAGCATCTCTTTAACTTCTGTTAATCTGTCTTCTCTTATTCCATCTGAGTGGTACTTCAATTTAATTCTCCGGCTGGAAAAGGCCAGTCTCTTCGGCCTCCTATTTTCCTCTAACTCAGCCCTGGACACGATTCTGGCATTCCTCATCATCCTCCTTCTCCTCTCGGGTGTCTATGCCTTTGCCTGTGATTGCATTTGATCAGGTGGGGCTCCTGAAATCTGCGAACGTTAGGAAGGCGGGTGGCCCGGTTGGCATTCCTCCCCGAGTTTGAGTGTGCTTCCGTGCTATCCCCGCCCTCGTTCAACTATATTCTCTATGTCTCAATACTACTTTCCTCAGTGTTGGAAGCACTTTATGTCCAACCTATTCCGAAGAAAAGGAAGCCATACAGTCCCTTCTAACTATCGCCCTATGGCTCTTACTTGTATTCTATCTAAGATCTTTAACTCTTCTCAACTCTCGTTTCTTAGATCATCTGGAATCTCATTCACTTCTTTCCGATCGCCAATACGGCTTTTCAGCAGGAGTCTACTGGCGATATACTTTCCTATCTTACTGATTTATGGTTTTCCGCCGTTATACCGGGAGACTTGCGTGGTGGCGCTTGACTTATCAAAGCTTTGACCGGGTATGGCGCATCACTGTTCTCAAGCTCCTCGCTTTGTCATTTCCTCCTTCTCTTTTGCTTTACTTGTGTTTGGTTTCTTTCTCGCTCAATATCGGCTGTTGTTGGTGGGGCGACTTCTTCTTTTTCTTTTCTGTCAATAGTGGGTGTTCCTCGGGGTTCTGTCTTATTTCCTGCTTTATTTACTCTTCATTAACGATCTTCTCACCTGCACATCTAGCTCTATTCCACTCATATACCAATGACTCGACCCTTCATTCTTCAACTCACTTCATGAATTCTGCTCATCTGGCACTTTAGGGTGCCTCTCGCGTCTTAATCTTTCCCGATTCTATTCTCCTTTGATCTGGATAGAATTTTTTCGGGTGCAGTCGTCTGAACCTTGTGAAATTCAATTCTTGAAAAAACTGCTACAAATCTCCCTCTCTAAGACACCTTCTAACTTTCCAGTCTCTTTCGACGGTTCTGTCGTCTGTCTCTCTCACCGGTGACAATATAAACATCTTGGCGTTAACATAAACAAAAATGTCTTGGAGACCTCACATCACAACAGTTTGCTAGAGGGCAGTCTCAAAAGCCTGGGAGTTCTGTTTGAACTGCGAGGCACACCACTGCTGAATTGTGCTCCATGCTCCTGGAGCCTCATCTGCCCTTGTATGGAGTACTCTCATATCTGGGGGGAGAACTTTGGTTTCACCCGGCTTTGGATAGGGTCGAGTCAAGGGCAAGACATAAACTGTTCTGTACTTTCCAGTTCCTTTGACCCTCTATCTTTGCCGCGATGTTGGTGCTTTGTCTCTTTTCTATAGGTACCATAGTGGCAGGTGCTCGAGGGAACTTATCTCTCGCATTCCACCACCCTTACGTCGCCCTCGTAGCACTAGGGGTGCTGTGTTTGCCATGAGTTTGTGTTGATGTAGGTAACTCAGGCTAGTTCGCTGCGAGATGTTTCCTTCTTTCCTGCTACATCTGTTCTGTGGAATTCTCTTCTATCTTCTGTGTTTTCCTGGTAATTTTATCTTCCCTACTTTACTAGAAAGCCTGCGTCCTGTGCTCATCTGCACGTAATTTGCTTTTAGTTACTTATGAGGCGTGCAACACCCTCCTTGAATAGAGACTCTACTACATGAGAGGTAATTGAAATATATAATATATATATATATATATATATATATATATATATATATATATATATATATATATATATATATATATATATATATATATATATATATATATATATATATATATATATATAACTATCAATATATATATATATAAACCAGCGCAGGGAACTATAATTCTTTTTATGGTGTTGGTGTTGCAATTTAGGACATGACATAGTGATAAGAACCAATACTTGTGGGATTTTGTGTATCCATTCGGCCCCAGCAGATACTTATTTATATCTTTCAATCCTTTTATTTCACCACAATTTTTATCTATCTTTTTTCCACGATAGATGGCCAACGATTTCTGAAAAATGTTATTATATCCTAGAGTCCTAGAGAGGTAGATGAGTGCCGCTCTCACCATTCCTTATGGGAGGGACATCCGGTGTCATTTATACTGAAGGGGCGTGAGTTACATCACTGGTTCATGATTCGGTGTTCCCAAGCTAGCACCGAATTTGGTTCTTTCCCCTGATTTCTCGAAAACACCTAAAAGAAGGGAATCCCCGCCGCTTAGCGCGATGCTCAGGGCACAAAACTCATGGGTTCTTCACGAAGGGGGGGGGTAGGCAATTTAATTCAATATATGATGGAAGCTACTTTAAAAATGTCTCGGTATACGATTGATCTAACCCTAACGGACCAAGCATTGATTAATGGACCTATTCCTCTGATTGTACTTCTAATATGAACGCCATGATTCCTATCACCTCACCTCACCTCACCTCACATGCTGCTCTCCCCACCCCTCGGAACTGCCAGCGGACACGTTATTCCTGATGTATTGTTTATTGCCA
>JABUQX010140772.1:0-15000 GCA_015478945.1 Trachelipus rathkii
TTCCATTCCATTCCATTCCATTCCATTCCATCCTTCCACTCCTCCTCTCTCCTCCTCTTTCTCTTTCTTTGTGTGTGGTGTGTGTCAGTTTTCAAAGTTAAAAAAGAAAAAAAAAGTTCTTTAAAGTTTGAATAAGAAAATTGTGAATTTTTTTCTATCAAAATTTTTGTGAAAATATTCCTAATTGTTCCTTCATTATATTTCCTGAAAAAAAAAGACAACAATAGTTCGTTATTTACATCAAGGACGTGTGGTGTTGTATTTTTAACTACTGTAGTTGAGAGTGGAATATTTTCAACTACTCGAGTTGAAGATGGAATAGAATATTTTTTTAATCTACCAAAGTTGAGGATCTTATTATCTTTTAATTATCCCCAGCTGCGAATTGAATATTTTTTTTTTTCAATCCATCTGAGGATGGAATACGGTTTAACTATTTCCTACTACGAATTAAGCATTCTATTACTACATTTGTAATCGAAATATCTATTTTCCACTCCGCCTGCAGCTCTCTCTCTCTCTCTCTCTCTCTCTCTCTCTCTCTCTCTCTCTCTCTCTCTCTCTCTCTCTCTCTCTCTCTCTCTCTCTCTCTCTCTCTCTTTCTCTTTCTCTCTCTCTCTCTCTCTCTCTCTCTCTCTCTCTCTCTCTCTCTCTCTCTCTCTCTCTCTCTCTCTCTCTCTCTCTCTCTCTCTCTCTCTCTCTCTCTCTCTCTCTCTCTCTCTAGATGAAATAGGTTTTTAGGAAGCTAGTGCCAAATGGTATCGACAGGGAAAATGATCGACTAGTCAAATGGTCTATATATGTAAAAAAATATATATATCTGGTTATTTAGAGTTTCTCTAACTGATCCAACAAAACCTAACTTAACCTAACCTAACCTAACCTAGCCTAACCTAACCTAACCTAACAACCTAACAACCTAACCTAACCTAACCTAACCTAACCTAACCAGACCTGACCTGACCTGACCTGACCTGACCTGACCTGACCTGACCTAACCTAACCTAACCTAACCTAACCTAACCTGACCTGACCTGACCCGGTACAGCCTGCAACAACTTAATAGCAATAACAACAGCAACCAACAACAACAACAACAACAGCAACAGCAACTAACTTTGTAACTTAACCTTTAGACTAACTTTTAACTTAACTTAACTTAACTTAACTTAACTTAACTTAACTTAACTTATCCTAACCTAACCTAACCTAACCTATGCTAATGCCTACGGCGGGCTGTACAGGAATTTTTTTTTTATGTCGTGTCGACCATTTTCCCTTTCGAGCATTTGGGCTTGTCCCCGTTTTTAGTTACTTCAGATGAAAATGAAATAGTTATTAAATATTCCTGCTGCTGATAAAATATTTTTTAATTACTCCAGCTGACGATGAAATATTTTTTAACTACCCAGCTGCGAATGGAATATTATTAAGCTAGTTTTGCTGCTAGTGTGATCTATATTCATTATCAAAGCAATATTTCAATTTTAATTGACTTTTATTCGAATACAAATCTATTTTTACAACATGTTTTCTATTAAAAATAATATAAATATTAATAGGAATTTTAATAATACAAATATTAAAGTAGTTCTGAAAATCATCAGAAAATTATTAAATATTAAAACTGCGGAAAGTATTATCAAAATAATTTCATAATAGAGAGATTGAAATATCCTATTAAACGAAGCAAAAATAAAACATTAAATTATATTTTTCCATATAAAGAAATTAAAAAAAAATAATAATTAATTAAAATTTAATTTATTTTCCTGTATTAAAATTTATTTTTCCTACGTTTGCTTAACTTATTTTCCATTCTCAATAATAATAATAAAAAATATTTTAGCAATGAATCTTCATCTCTAATTTATGGCCTAAATTCCATATATATTCCATATTAATCTAACTTAACCTAACCTAACCTAACCTAACCTAACCTAACGCCTGCGTGGTGCTGTAAGAGAAATTTTTTTGATGATCTTCGTAGGAAGCAATAAAGATTTCTTTAAAAATCAACTCAAAATTCTACCACACATTAAAAAAAGGAAATCATCAAAGAAAAAAAAGAAAAAATATTTTCTCAATAGACTAAAAATAATCACTTCAAAATTTTGCCTAAAAATGACTATCAAAATAAATAAAACATTGTTTGTAATTCAAATCTCTCTCTCTCTCTCTCTCTCTCTCTCTCTCTCTCTCTCTCTCTCTCTCTCTCTCTCTCTCTCTCCTTTTTTCTTTCTCCTTTCTATATTTCTTTTTTTCTTTTTATTTTCTTTCAATTTTACTTTTACTTTCTCTTTTCTTTTCTTTCATGTTCTTGATCCTTCAGTTTTTTCATTCTCAGTCAGATGTTTTTCATCTTTTTCAGTTCTTCCATTCCATTCCATTCCATTCCATTCCATTCCATTCCATTCCATTCCATTCCATTCCATTCCATTCCATTCCATTCCATTTCCTCTTTCCAGTTCAGTTTTCTTTTTATCTTTTATCTTCCATTATTTATTTCCATCTCTCTCCTCTCTCTCTCTCTCTTTCTCTCTCTCCTCTCCTCTCCTCTCTCACTCTCTCCTCTCTCTCTCTCTATTTATTTATCTATATATCATATATATATATATATATAATATATATATATATATTCAAAGAATACACTAAAACCTTTGCAACCTTTGCAACCTTTAAAACTCTATTCATACTTTGTAGTAAATTATCTGAGATCCTGATTGAATGTGCCTCCTTCCTTATGATAAAGGACAACACTCATAAAACATTCCTTGCTCTTTCATATGATAGACTCCAAAATAGAATGAAAGTTTAAGAGTTTGTGCTTTTCATAAAAGAGATGATAAGCCCCCAAACCTCCCTTTTTTTCTTTTCAAGAAATATATTAAATTCCCAAGACATTCTGTGGCAAATGATATCCAAGGGGCAAAACTTTGATATACATGTAAATCGAAACAACCCAGTAGGAATTTAAAAGATTATTGTAAATATTTCCGTATTTGCCCCTTTATTAAGCCAGGGTAACAAAAAGTTAGAAACTAAACACTTAAGTATATTGAATCTTCCTCAAAAAAAAAATTACTAACTTCTTACAAGCCCGCCGAGGACAAGAAAAGTCATAAGTTAATTCAAAGTCTACAAAGTTCCTACAAAAAAATTGGCGTTCTCGCTCCTGTCAATGTCGCCAACTCAAGCCGCATTGCTTAGCCGCGCTTTACCTTCTGATTCTTCAAAGAAAACGAACAATCTCGGTAGCCGCACCTTTTCTTATGCTTTCACATCCCTGTCCTGGTTGAAAAAAAACTGTACACGAGTGAAAAAGATAATAATTCCTGTTATAGTCAATAAGCATAAAAGAGAACCAACTTTGAGTTACCAAAATATTGTCATTTCTAACTTTAGATCACTTATTCAAGAGGTTTTATTCAATGAATTTATTTACCGTTCTAATTAGAGAACATTGGAATTTACTTCCATTTCAATAAAGATAAAAATGTGGATTTAATTTAAATTTCTAAAGAGAAAATTAAACAAAACAGTTTGCTACAAGATAAACAAAAAATGTCTTATCATTTGCTTTCTAGCTCTTTGTGTCATCATCTCATGCTCAGTTTAAAATAAAGTCTGTGGGCGTTGTTGTTTCGTCTTATGCTGTGTGTGTGTGTGATATATATATATATATATATATATATATATATATATATATATATATATATATATATATATGTATATATATATATATGTATATATATATAACACTGAGATAATTGTGTAAATGTTTCCAACAAATCTTTTAATTGGTTTCATTTTTCTAAACTCTACTTTATTTAATGTTCTATTTCATACATTTAAATCATTTTATATATTCCTAAATTTGAGTATAGGGGAAAGTTCATTAAATAAGTGTTAATGCAATATATATATATATATATATATATATATATATATATATATATATATATATATATATATATATATATATATATATATATATATTTATATTTGTGTGTGTGTGTGTGTGTGTGTGTGAGATAGGATATGCTTCTGTTTTCTTGATTAAATAAATCTGTTACTTGTTGGTAGAATGCACTGGTTTTTATTTCTTTAAGAAGGTTTTTCTCAATGGATATTAATGCTAAGCTGGAAATAATATGTAGCTCTTAAATTTCAAAAATTGTAGACCAAAAATTGGCACTTCACTCATAAGATAGTTTCCAGATATGACTATTTTTTTTAAAAAACTATTGTTCACTTAATTATTTTTGATTCATTGAAATATTAATAAAATTTGAATATTTATTTGAAATTTATTTAATATTATAGCATATAATTAATAAAAGCATATATTTTTATGAGTTATTACTCTACTTCAATTTCTTTCAATGCGAAAAAGATATAATTCTCCACACAAAGTGACGTCACTTAAATTTCAAGGTAAAAACTTTTAAAAGGTTCCTTCGAGAGTTGATTTAACATACAATATGTGTTCTATTTTTCTAAATTAAATTTGAAATTTTTAGGTAAAATATTTTTAAAGAATTTTAATGGTTTTAACAAATTTCATATTTTAAGCAGAAAAGATGTTCTTTCTGAATAGGAAAAAGCTTATTTTTAATGATTTATTGTTAAAAAAAAAGAGTAATTCAGCAGAAAAGGACGCTTTTATCTTAAAACATCCTTTTGTCATTTACTTATGATAAGAGTCAGATTACATTGAGCTCTCTCTCTCTCTCTCTCTCTCTCTCTCTCTCTCTCTCTCTCTCTCTCTCTCTCTCTCTCTCTCTCTCTCTCTCTTTCTACACACACACACACACACACACACACACACACACACACACACACACACACACACACACACACACACACAAAATCACAACTGACCAACGAATTGAAAATAAAAGTTCGTTTCCAATACTATTTGTGATTAACAATTAAATGAAAAATTTAAAATGTAGAATAATTAATCGTAATAATTAATGTATTTATTTAAGATTAGTATTTCAATTTTTGAAATTTTCAATTACTTACTAGAGAAGCATTGCTTCCCTTGCTCCCATGAACCTCACGCCTTTCATATATATACAATAATTAGCTTGAACTTTGTTAAAAACACAAGACCTGCATAATTTATTTTTCCCTCTAAATTCCTAAATAAATAAAAATTACTTTAAATGTCATTTTGTTTTCAAATTTTAATATATATATATATATATATATATATATATATATATATATATATATATATATATATATATATATATATATATATATATATATATATATATATATATATATATATATTTCGTGGAGAAACTTAGGTAATGGAGGAATATTTATATGAGGTTAGTCTGAGGCTTAAAACAAAAAATGAAAAGAGTTATCTCAATAATCGATAAACAAACTAAAATAAGCAATAATATTCTTGGTACGTTTCTTAGTCAAAATAATAAAGTTCATCTTTTAATGGGGACTAGCTCAAATGGTTCGACCGGAAAATGGTTCGACAGGTAAAAGGGTCGACACATCTAAAAAAAATTCCTGCACAGCCCGCCGCATGCGTTAGGTTAGGTTAGGTTAGGTTAGGTTAGGTTAGGTTAGGTTAGGTTAAGTTTTGTTGGGTTAGGTTAGGTTAGGTCAGGTCAGGTAAGGTTAGGTTAGGTTAGGTTAGGTTAGGTTAGGTTAGGTTTTGTTGGATTCCTAAGAGAAACTCTAAATAACCAGATTTTTATTTTTAATAATGTCTAACCATTTTCCTGTCTACCCTATGGGTATAGGTCCCATTTAACTGATGGTGACAAAATTAAAAGGTTACCAGAAAAAAAACCTGTGTCATTAAAGCTAGAAAACTAGCAAAGAAATGGCAAGTGGCTAAAAGTTCGTAAGGCAAATCTTAATTTCAAAAATATTATGGGAGCATACTGAAAAATTCGTGAAATACAATACTAAACATACACAGTTCACAAATATGAAACAATTATCTTGAACGAGTAATAAATTAAATACTAGTACGGTACATGAAACAAATTTCAATATTAAAAGTAATACAGATTAAAATAACACATTTCAGTAATTTGTATAAAATCTTTATACATTAAAATTTAAGAATACAGCAAAATATGTACAATTTAGGAATCTACTTAATTCATGTTGATTAAATCCGACCTCAAAGTTTTTTCCATTCCCAGCCTCTCTCTCTCTCTCTCTCTCTCTCTCTCTCTCTCTCTCTCTCTCTCCTCTCCTCCTCCTCCTCCTCTCTTTCTCTCTTTCATATATCATATATGTATGTATGTATGTAATAGGGAGGATGTTCATTAATGACAAAGTATGATTCTTATCTCTTGTTAATCTCATGTCCTCAAGAAACTACAATGGCTGGGGAAGGATACATTGCTGGAATGCTGGTCAATTTTAGTGCGGAAAATGTAAATAAAAAAATTTCTATTAAATTTTGCTCTTTTTTTTTTTTACTAAAGTCAGGGGTATACCGCACCGATGGCAGGAGTCCGGGGTCTCTCGGCCTTCCGAGGGAACCGGGGTGGGACTAATTCCCCCCCCTCCGGGGGAGGGTCTCCGGAACCCCGCTCTTTGGTATTTGGGTGTCGCGGGGGTTCCTCCGCCCCTCCCTATGGGGTATGGAAAACGTCCCCCTGTGTTTCCCCCACGTCGGCTCGAGCCCCCTACATTGCCGTGTAATACCTTTACAAATAATATATATATATATATATATATATATATATATATATATATATATATTAATAATATGTATATGCATGTAATTTGTTTTGTTGTTTATTATTTTTTTTTCTAGGTTCAACTAAGGATTTACAGGCGCAAAATCGGATAATTTTGATAATTATTAACGTTTTTAGGGATGTTTTTTTTTATAAATCCCCGTATTTCCATTTAATGGTCGGATCCACGATTCAATGTGTTCCTTTTCCCTCAGCCTGTTAGTTTTAGGGATATCTGATTGAAATTATATTTGCTATTAATAAATACATATAAACCTATATATATATATATATATATATATATATATATATATATATATATATATATATATATATATATATATATATATATATATATATATATATATATATATATATATATATATATATATATATTAATATATATATATATATATATATATATATATATATCTTTGATTTGTTAGGTTAAGGTAAGTTATGTTAGGTTACATATATTTAAATAAATAATTGGGACTTGTTTTTGTTTTTTTTTTTCTATAGGTGTGAAGCTCTTTTATTAAAATAAAGTTTATTTTGAATATTATCAAATAAAAATGTGTTCGGATTCATGCAATTGAGAATCCAATCTTCACAAAATTGAGAAGATCCCAATTTATACCTACAGTAACTTGTTTAGAGGCAACTCAAAACCATTTCTTCAGCTCTATTTCTCTCTCTCTCTCTCTCTCTCTCTCTCTCTCTCTCTCTCTCTCTCTCTCTCCTCTCTCTCTCCTCATATATATATATATATATATATTTTTTTATATGCTCGTACTGATATGGAAGTATGTATGTATGCTATATATATATATACTTACAACTTACAACTGCTCCCAGGAAGGGTCAAGACCCTGTCAGCGGGGCCAGCACTCTTCTGAATCTTCCTCTATCTTCCAAAACTCCATCTTCCCTCAGCTCCTGCATCGACGGCAATCCATGTCTTCTCAATGAGTCCTCCACCGAGCTTTCCCATCTCTTCCTAGGTCTTCCTCTTGGTCTCGTTTCCTCCGGTCTCCACTCCCATCTCTTCTTGGCCACTCTTCCCTCTTGCATTCTCTCCAGATGTCCCCACCACCTCAATCTGGCTGCATCCATCTTATTCAATATAGACTTCACTCCAACCTCTTCTCTTATTCTTTCGTTTCTCTGTCTGTCTCTTCTAGTCTTTCCCATTATCGCTCTCAAAACGTACATCTCCGCCGACTGTATTCTACTATCCTCTCTTGTGGTCGTACTCCATGTCTCTGCTCCATATAGTAAAATCGGTGTTAACACACCTTCAAATATCACCCTTTTCACTTCCACACTCATTTGTCTATCTTTCAGTATGGGATACACTGCTCTTACTGCTCCCCCATACTGAGCTATCCTACTTGTGATCTCTTGTACATTTCCCCCCTCTCTTCCAAATACTCCACCCAAATACTTACATTTCTCCACCATCTTTATCTCAGTCCCCTCCACCTCTATTCTCAACTCTCTCCCTCCTTCTTCTCTACTGACCACCATGATCTCCGTCTTTTCTGTGTTTATAGTCATGCCGGCCTCTCTCAGCCTGTTGGCAAAACTTATCACTACCTCTCTCAACCTGTCTCCCTCTTCGCTCCAGCACGCCAAGTCATCCGCATAAGCCAAAATATCACCGTCCAAATCTCCGATATCTTCTCTCACTTTCTTTATCACTACATCCAGATACGATACAAACAAAATTGGTGACAACACGCTTCCTTGTTTAACCCCTGTTCTCACCTCGAACCATTCCTTATTCTCAAATTCTGTTCTTACATTACATTTACTATTCCTGTACAAACTCTCCAGAGCTCCTCTCAACTTTCTACCCACTGCATATATATATATATATATATATATATATATAATATATATAATATATATATATATATAAATATATATAACTCTTACACATACTCTTGTGTGTGTGAGGGTGTGTGTGTGTGGATCTGGGCCATGGCCCCTATCCTGGGCTCTGAATGGGTCCATTTTTTTTACTTGACTCTCTCCATTCGATTCCTCCCTCTCACTCTCTCTCTCCTCACTCTCTCTCATATATATATATATATATATATATATATATATATATATATATATATATATATATATATATATATATATATATATATATATATATATATATATATATATATATATATATATATATATATATATATATATATATATATACTTTATTTATATCTATGTCTATATATGTATATCTTTCATATATATATATATTCCCAAGTCGTTACCAGAGTGCAGGACGCTTGGACCCAACTCTTTTGCACCCCACCAACCTCTTTCCCAAGCCTCCACCCATTTGGAAAAAGGTTATATATATTAATGCTTGAAATTAATAATTCACAAAGCTTCAAAAACAAAAGCTTCTGAGCCCTTTCGGGGGAGTTTGCTTCTCTTTTCGTCGTAAATGAGATCTGCACCACTGAAAGACGTTCACTAGCTACACTTGTTGAAGGGCATGCTAAAAATTCCCTGGCGACTTCTGCAAGATGTGGAAAACTTTTACAATTATCACGCCACAAAATCAGTGGATCCTTATCTGATTCCAAGCTTTTTCTCTTTTGATATTCTTCGATCAATGATAGAATGTCTTTTGACACCTCTGAACAGGACTTTATCGCTGCTAGAAGCCAAAATAACGTTCATGGATTCGGCAATGATATCGCTAATAGATGGTAATTGCGTGTCTGTTTCTGTGATCTTTTGCTTTTTATTGGCTAGTGATAGTTCCGCCTTTAGCAGCATTTCATCACATAGGCATCCCAAATTAATTTTAACAGTCTGTGAAACACGTGATTCAAGAAATTTTGTTTTGTATCTAGGATTTAGAAAAGTTGCTATTGCACATGCGTCATCGTTTTGCAGAGTTTGAAATCTATTATCTATCTCCAGCATGAGTGTTTCTGTCATCCTTGAAAGTCCTTTACTTTTAATATATATATATATATATATATATATATATATATATATATACCTCTATATACTCTTTATATATATATATATATATATATATATATATATATATGTGTATATTTATATTTTCATATATATATATAAATATATATATATATATATATATATATATATATATATATATATATATATATATATATATATATATATATATATATATATATATATATATATATATATATATATATATATATATATATATATATATATATATATAAAGGTGGGCACCGTTAATGAGAAAGTTAACGTCGTTAATTCTTAATCGTTAACAAAAAAAATTAACGGCGCCAGCCAAATAAAAATCGAAAAACTTATTCCGTTAGTAACGGAGAAGCGGAGTAACGTATCCTGCCCACCTCAATATATATATATATATATATATATATATATATATATATATATATATATATATATATAAGTGTTTCTTTCTTTCTATATATATATATATATATATATATACATATTTTTGAATTTATTTATTAATAAAAAAGAAAGAAAGAAAGGAATATATATATATATATATATATATATATATATATATATATATATATATATATATATATATATATATATATATATATATATATATATGTAATAAACTTTAAGGATCGAGAAATATGTTTGCCACAAAGGGAGAAAATGTAAAGGGATGAGCACTTTCGTTGTGTGCATCATATTATCAGCTTATCAATTACTGCAGTGATGCGTGTTGAATGCTGAAAGAGTCTCGGTATCTCACTTTCTTTGTGGTTTAGTATTACAATATATCTCCACTCTCCTCTCTCACTCCTCCATATCTTTCCTCCTGCTCACTCCTGCTCTTTCCTGTATGTATATGTATGTATGTATGTATGCTAACTATATTTGTTGTATGTGTATGTGTGTGTGTGTGTATGTGTATGTGTGTGTAATATGTATGTGTATGTCTAATATGTGAGAGTAAATGTGTGTAATATGTAAATAATAATGTGTGTATGTGTGTGGCATATTTGTGTGTTAATAATATGGGGTCAGGAGTTGGATCAACCAAGTCAGATCACCAAGACAGGTTCAAATTAATTCTTGGTGGGATCAATAAATATATATATATATATATACTATACTATATATATATAATATATATATATATATATATATATATATATATATATATATATATATATATATATATATATATATATATATATATATATATATATATATATATATATATATATATATATATATATATATATGTATGTGTGTGTGTGTGTTGTGTACTTTTTCATGTTGCAGTTTTCAAGCACCTGATTCAAGTATTAATTATAATTTTAAATTCTGGTAATTTCCAACATATAATAGGTTTCCAAGTAGATCTTCAATAGACAATGCATTTTTTTGAATGATATTTGTGGATTTTATATAATTACGTTAAGAAGTTCGTACCTCAGGGAGAGAAGTTTTATACATTAGATAGATAGAGAGATATAGATTACATATATAGTAGATAAATCTACTTCTAATTAGATAAATGAAATTTTATCCTTAGATAAAACATGTATTTATATATATGCTCTCCTGCTCTTCATCCATTATTTCTCCATCCATTGTCTTTCACTCCTTCCTTTCTCAGGCTCCATTATATAAATATATATATATATATATATATATATATATATATATATATATATATATATATATATATATATATATATATATATATATATATATATATATATATATATATATATATATATATATATATATATATATATAAATACAATATTGCAATAAATGTATTCAAGCATACATATCTACAATAATATAAAATCTATGTTGAAATTTTATATGTATACATGTTATTTGCTTATTTATATTTCTTCTTCTTCTTCTTCTTCTTCTTCTTCTTCTTCTTCTTCTTCTTCTTCTTCTTCTTCTTCTTCTTCTTCTTCTTCTTCTTCTTCTTTATAATCTTTGATGTTTACCGCATAGAACATCTGTTACAAATAACTGTAATGAATAACTGTAGTAAATAACTTTGATGTTTACCGCATAGAACATATCTGTTCTAAGACGGTAATCTAATCGATCACACTGAATAACTGTAATTAGCTTTGATGTTCACCGCATAGAACATCTGTTATAAATAACTAATAAATAGCTTTGGTGTTCACCGCTTAGAACATCTGTTACAAATAACTGTAATGAATAACTGTAGTAAATAACTTTGATGTTTACCGCATAGAACATCTGTTACAAATAACTGTAATGAATAACTGTAGTTACCGCATAGAACATATCTGTTCTAAGACGGTAATCTAATCAATCACACTGAATAACTGTAATTAATAGCTTTGATGTTTACTGCATAGAACATATCTGTTCTGAGACGGTGATCTAATCAATCACACAGAATAACTGTAATAAATAGGTTTGATGTTCACCGCATAGAACATATCTATTCTTAGACTGTGATCTAATCGATCACACTGAGTAGGAAAAATAATCCAAAAACAACATTTCACCCACTTGTAGAGCTATGATGTTTGATGCTTAGAACAGAAACTGTTCTGAGTGAGCAAACTCATATATCACATTGACAGTGGCCACTTGTAGCACTACGATGTTTGATGCTTAGAAACAGAAGCTGTTTCAGAGTGAGCAAACTCATAAATAAACAAAAATACAACATATTGCATGATGTTTATTGCTTAGAAGCGGATTGCTCTAAGTGAGCAAACTCATATGTTACAGAGAAATAGGTAAAATAAAATACTTATTTGAAAATTACATAACAGATTTGTTTTAAACAGTGGGACATTCAACAAATTAAATAAACAAAAATACTTAACAGACTAGCCTTGAGTGGACTGTAAAGTCTTTGCTAGTCGGTATTCTGTAGTTCTGTAGTTCTGTAGTTCTTCTTCTTCTTCTACTATTATTATTATTATTATTATTATTATTATTATTATTATTATTATTATTATTATTATTATTATTATTATTATTATTATTATTATTATTATTATTATTATTATTATTATTATTATTAATATAATAATTATCATTATTATTATTATTATTATTAGTTTATTGTCAACAGACAATTGCTTCCTCTTCCATTCCATCTCAAATTTACTCTCTCTCTCTCTCTCTCTCTCTCTCTCTCTCTCTCTCTCTCTCTCTCTCTCCTCTCTCTCTCTCTCCTCTCTCTCTCTCTCTCTCTCTCTTTCTCTCTCCTCCTCCTCTCTCATATTAATATTTATATTTATATATATATATATATATATATATATATATATATATATAAATATATATATATATATATATATATATATATATATATATATATATATATATATATATATATATATATATATATATATATATATATATATATATATATATATATATATATATATATATATATATATATGAATCGTCCAAGTGTAAGGTGTTATGCATGGAGAAGGTTTTAAAATAAAGATGCAAGTTTTAAAGTGATGAATCTTCAACAGAAAAGAAAAAAAGATGAAACAAATAACTACTAAGAGGAGATTTGAGTGGGAAGAAGAGGAACCACATCGAGCCAATCTGCCCACAATATTCGTGTGAATCCAAGGGACCATTTGTGGAATGAGAGTCATCAGTTTATTCGAACTTTTACCGTTGTAGTACCTATTGAAAAGAGATGGAACTCCATCCATTATTTTTGACATTGAACTCGACCATATCTAGATGATAGAGCAGAACTATGGATTACTTAGATATGAGGACAGTACAAGGACCGGAAATATATGGCACTTCCATACAATTGGAGCGACTTTTCTGAAGAAAAAGAATTCTCGCAACTTGAATCGAACCCACAATTTCATTAAAGCCGCCATGACAACCACTGTGAGGTGAAGTTTCCAAGGTAATTTGTTATTTATGTTAATTAAGACCAAAAATGTTTATGTTGCTAACGAGTGAGACAGACAATAGATTAGGGGAAAGAGTAAAGATAATCGAGATTTGTTTTTGAAAGAGATTTGAAGAAGTTGTGTTTAAAAGGAGTTGAAGTTCGCAATGCTGAGACTATCCCACAAAGAAATCCTTTCCACATCATCTAGAATTAAATTGTTAAGGAAACGATAAGGAACTCTTGATGCATAAGAGGAAGCAGATTTAATTAAATTCTTTGGAAGAGTGAATAGTCTAATCGTCGGCTTAGGAATGATAATTTATAATTTTTTATAATTAATTATTTAAATAAAACATAAACATAAATAATCCAGACAAAAATTCTAGTAAACTATTTTTAATTAAGATATATCAGTGGTAATATGAAACAATAGAAAAAGTACCTAATCCTCTCCACTATTTTACAACCTAAATAAAAATAACAAAAATAAGCTATAAAAAATTTAAAAAGTATTAATATACCCTTAAAACTTGTACAAATAAATCTTTAAGTAAATGCTACATAAAGAAATACTTAAAAAATTTTCACTCATAAATACATTTTTTTTAACTTCACACTTATTCTAGGAAGGCAATTGGAACCTAGGATCCGGACGAGGGATGTCCGAATCCTTGCCCATTCCTTCTCCATGTCCATTCTTCCCTCCTCCTTTCTCTCTTTATCCATTGTCTATACTCCTTTCTCTCATATATATATATATATATATATATATATATATATATATATATATATATATATATATATATATATATATATATATATATATATATATATATATATATATATATATATATATATATATATATATGAATAGTGAAACATAAGAAGTTACCCGCATGATATCTCGAAACTAAGATAGGGCAAACTGATAACATATATGGAATCAGCTTTATGGAATTTGTGTGGAAAATGAGAAAAAAAATTTTTTTATTTCTTTTGTTATTTTTTTTTATCTCCAAAACTACGATAGAGTACAAGAAAACTAATAACATATTTAGAATCAACGTATAAAATATGTATTAAAAAAATGATTTTTTTAAAAAAAAGAATACCCCAGGATAAAAACCGCAAAGATGCAGGAGTCGGGGTCTCTCGGCCTCCTGGGGGACTACGGGGTGGGACCTTCCCCCTCCGGGGAGGGTCTCGGAACCCGCTCTTTGGTTATCCTGAGGTTCCTCTGTCCATCCCATTCATTCCTTCGTTGGCTCTCCTCCTTCCTTCCATATTCCATTCCATTTCAAGATATCCTTCCCTGTCTTTTCGTTTAACCACTACTCTCTTTCTCCTCTCTTTTTC
>JABUQX010140772.1:17500-22500 GCA_015478945.1 Trachelipus rathkii
TCCCCAGCTGAGATTAGAATTTCTTGGGTGGCTTATTTTCAGGCGATTGATTTTTGGAGAGTAGTAAGTTTGAATTAGAAGTTTAGTTTTTTTATGAGTGAGTATCTCAACAAGGCGGGTTTATATATTATTTCATTTCGACTTATGCTAAAATTTTGCTTGCGCAAATTTTAGCATAAGTTCGAACATAAATTAAAATTTTTTACAAATAATTATAATGGAGTACTACATTACTTCCCACGCTAAACACGGAGTGAGAAAGTATGTTATAATACTTATACAAGATATAAAAGCTAATCATCATTCAAATGTAAGCATATTTGAGTGCATTCGTAAAATACGCTCAAACATACAAAACATTTCAATGAGGTAAAAAGAATAATAAATAAAATACATAAAGTAAAAAAAAATTCAAATGCAAGCATATCTAATTATGTCCGAAGACATAAGTACACATACAAACTTTTGAATGCACAAATAGTATACATGAAATGCAAAGAATATACAAGTACAAGCATATTTGGTTACATTCGAAGATCTAAACATTCATACAAATATTTGAATACATAAAAATACAAGAATATTATACATAAAATGAAAGGGGCATTCAAATACAAGCATATTTGGTTATATCCGTTAGATATAAACATACATACAAATATTTGGATGCATAAAAATACATAATGTTTTAAATAAATATTTAAATTAAATATATCGCACATAAGTTTGCTTGGAGAATGTCACTTGACGTCTTGGATTTCAACGTAAATACTTCTTTTGTTGGCACTGAATGTTGATTGAATAGTTGAATAACAAGGAAAGGTCCAGTATAAGAAGCTTCTGATGTTTTCTTGATTCGATCAACACGTGTGTGCATGTTTTTAAAGCTTTGTGACATATGTAGAGGCGAAGATTGCCTAAAATCTAGTCCTTTATTGTAGCGTTTTTTATAAATATTTAATAGGCAACATTAATCGAATCGGTGAATCCAATGAAAGGTCCAGTATAAGGCGTTTCTAATGTTTTTCTGATTCGATCAACACGTACGTTAATATTTTTCAAAGCTTCGGGAAGGAAAGAAACATTACGGGACATTTGTTGAGGCGAAATGACTGAAATCTAGTTTCTTTATTTTAGTGGTAAATTTCTTGATACGAAGGAAACGTATTAAAAATGGGAGATGTCACAGAAATATTTAGAATTCGAAAAGGAATCATAGTGGAATCCAAAAATGAATTTCTGACCATAATCCAGAGTAATTGAGGAATGAGAAGAGATCTGTATCGACCGTGACGGCAGGACATCTTTTTTGGAGTTATCTGACTTCAGGGGTTTACCCCAGGTATTGGCGCCACTTTCTTCATTTCGATTTTTTTTCCTTTACAAGTTTATCAGAGGCTGGTGGTTAGAGTTCTTTGTTGTTTCACAGGTTTCTACCAATTATATATAGAATTTCAGGACTTCCAGAGTTGGTGAAGCTATTTTTTGTGAACAAGTCCTATGTGAGATGTGGAACTAGAAATTATATTTGAATGATGCATATTTATTTAACATAAGGAATTAAAAGTGCCTTCAGATATGCCTCTCTCTTACCAGGTTCTTTGAAGTCTCTTGTGTGCCCATGATGCTCTACCTCCCTTCTCGGCGACTTTCGTTCTTGAGTTTTGAGTCTCGAAGATTCTGCTTCTCGATGGCTTAGTATTTACCTCCCAGCTGAGATTGGAATTTTCTTAAGTGGCTTATTTTCGGGCGATTGAGTTTTTCGGAGAGAAGTAGTAAGTTTGAATTAGTCTTTTATTTTTTTTGTGAAAATTGGTATCTCCAACAGACGGAGCTTTTATATTATTGCATTTGACATGCTAGAAATTTTGCTTGCACAAATTTTAGCATAAGTTCATTTTATAAATTAAATTTTTTACAAATAATTATGTGGGTACTTATATATATATATATATATATATATATATATATATATATATATATATATATATATAATATATATATATATATACTCATATATGTATATATGTGTGTGTGTGTGTGTGATTATAGTGTGTATGTCTGTGTGTGTGTTGGCATTTGTGTTTGTGTTTGTACAGTTAATCTGTGAGAGAGAGAGAGAGAGAGAGAGAGAGAGAATGGGGGTTTGTATTCGTTGGAATTATTAATGGTTGAACCACTCATTGCGTTCATGATTATGTGCGATACAACTCAGATTTAAGACATGTAAACTTGATTTGGCTGTACTTTGGTTTGAAGGAAAATCATTTCCAAGTGAATGTAAAAGAATTAAGAATAGAAGTGTTGGATTATGTCTATTTAAATAAAAATCCATCAATTGAGTGCTATGTTATCTTCTTTGGGAGAGAGAGTAAATGTTTGGGATTTCATGTATAAAAGGGAATATTGGGATTAGACTTGACAGATTTATATATATATATATATATATATATATATATATATATATATATATATATATATATATATATATATATGTATATGTATATATATATATATATATATATATATATATATATATATATATATATATATATGTTTATTAATATTGTTTAATGTGTCAGGATAAAGATCAGTCTCTCTCCATCTTTCCTTTCATCCATCCATCTCCTCTCTCTCTCTCTCCTCTTTCTCATATATATATATATATATCTTTCTCTCTCCTCTCTCCTCTCTTTATATATATATATGTATATGTATTTTTAACACATTTATGAGATCAATTTTCCTTTCTTTATTAGGGATTTTTTTAAAAAATAGAGAAGCTACTTTCTCAGGATCAGGTCGATTCCTTCCATTCCATCCTTGTCCTTATCTCTTCCATCCTCTCTTTCTTTCTCTCCTCCTCCTCCTCCTCCTCCTCTCTTTCTTCCTTCCATTCCCTCTCCTCATATGTGTCTTTTCTCATACTCCTCCTCCTCCTCCTCCTCTTTCTCCTCTCTTTCCTCCTCATGCCATGCTCTCATGCTCTTTCCTCTTTCTTTCTGAAACAGAGTGTGTTATGTAAGTCATTTAATTATCTTTTATGGGTTTAGGATCAGGAAAGGTTAGCAGTTAACCGACAATGAACCACAAAATAGACATCCACAAAAACCATGAGACAGAGTGCAGTGAACCATAAAACAATCCTTCACAGTGCTAGTCATTGATTACCTGTCATTTGCTTGAAATTGAGACACCCACAATGGTAGCCAAAAGTGGGCGTGATTTCAGGTTTGCTAAGAGTGATAGTCATTGTTACTGTCATCTGTAGGTGAACATTGTGGTAAGTTTGCCTATGCCTTTCACGTTTACGAATGTAGAATATGCAGATATTTATTAGATTTACGGCTTGCTAATGGTAGCGCGAGAGCTTCCGTGCTGGAATATCGTCGGTTTCCCACAACGGTATCCCCTACGAAATCGATATCTATTTATCGATATACACAGACCACTTTAAGAATGTGGATCGTTTCAACTACATTCAGAATGGATGACTGTTAGACTAAAACACGTAGATGATATCCTTAAGACGGTACAACGCAGTCTCAGACTTAGCACCCACAGAATTTATATGCGTCTTAAAGTCCCTCACACTACTGTGTGGAGAACATTGCACGAGGACGGTTTATATCCGTACTTGTACAAAGAATTAAACATCTTCAACAGGACGACTACTGCCAACGACAACGATTTTAACGATGGATTGTTGCTGATCCCAAACAACCCAGATTCAGTTTATTTATCGATGAGTCGACCTTTACACGTGACGATATTAACAATAGTGATTAATCAAGTATGGACTTATAGTAATTCTCATGCTACGGTTGAAAGCAACTTTCAACACAGATTTCTGTGAACGTGTTTTGTGGTGTCATTAGAAATCAGTTTATTGTTCCACATGTGTTTAATGGGTGTCTTCAAAGGAAGTGTACCAGAATTTTTTAGAAAACGAACTACCAATTCTTTTGGAGGATTTTCATTTGGAAATCCGAGCTGCGATGTATCTGCAGCATGATGGGGTACCTGCACAGTCATACCACATAGTGTATGAGTATCTTGATCGAACATAGTCAAACCGCTTGATCGTCCGAGGGAACCATATTTGCTTGGAGAGCATGATCACCTGACCTAGCCCTACTGGATTTTTACCTTTGGAAACACATGAAAGAGCTTGTCTATGCAGTGATGGTTGATAATTTTGCAACGAATTAATACAGAGAATATTTAATACTGTAGATGAAATTCGGTTGAATCCTCAAATACTGGAGAATGCGTCACACTCCATAACTAATGGCTCACAATGTTGTATTCAGGCCGCCGGTGGTCATTTTGAACATGTCATGTGTCTTCCACATGTACTGTAATATGTTGTGAAATAACGTAATTTACTATCACTATAACGCCCAGGACTTGTAATTTATGATTCGATAATATTGGTATTACTTTTATAATTTGCAAACCACACCGCGCACCTCTGCGACTAATTGATAGACTTCCGATTCCACCAAAGCTCACATGATAGGTTTATTTTTCAATGACAACATTCTTAAAATGATCTAAGATTATTCTGATATCCGTATGAATATATATTATTACATGATACATACATATATTATACACATATACATATATATTATTATTATTACATATTACATATATATTATTATTATTATTATTATTATTATTATTATTATTATTATTCCATATATATTATTATTATTATTATTATATTATTATTATATATTATTATTATATATATATATATATATATATATATATACATATTATTATATTATTACATATATACATATTATTATTATTATTATTATATATATGTAAATATATATTGTTATTATTGTTATTATTATATTATATATATTATTATTATTATATATTATATATATATATTATATTATTATATATATATATATTATTATTATATTATTATTATATATTATTATATACATATATAATATATATATATATATTATATATATTAT